>PVJS01006097.1:0-61346 GCA_004027185.1 Glis glis | reverse complement strand
GTTAACATACATGCACACAGCTCTTGGTGTCCCTCCCCCCGCCTCCCCCCCTACATGTAGCACTGAGAATGATGTTGGTATAATCTCATACGTACACATTGTTTATGATAGTAATTCCATAGATTCACTTCTTTCTTGCCCTTCCCCTTCCCTTGTACCCCTTCCCTTGCACCACTGAGGGTTCTCTGTTGTCATTGGAGTCCCTTTTGTGTCCCCACTACTCCCTAGGTTGCGCATATTAATGAAAACATATGTACCTTCTTTTTTGTGATTGGCTAACCTCACTTAACATAATGTTCTCCAGATCTTTCCATTTTCTTGCAAATGTTGTTATTTTGTTCTTCTTTATTGCTGAGTAGAATTCCATTGTGTGTATTTCCCATAATTTTGTAATCCTTTCATCTGTTGATGGACATCTAGGTTGGTTCCATAATTTGGCCACTGTGAATTGTGCTGTTATAAACATAGGTATGCATTTATTACCGTTGTTTTCTAGTTTCAATCCCTTTGGTATGATACCCAGTAGTGGTATAGCTGGATCATATGGTGGATCCATTCCCAGTTTTCTGAGGAATCTCCACACTTATCTCCATAGTGGTTGAACTAGTTTGCAATCCCACCAACAATGTAGAAGAGTCCCAATTTCCCCACATCCTCGCCAACATTTGTTGTTGTTTGACTTCTTAATGTTTGCCATTCTAATTGGGGTCAGATGAAATCTTAGAGTAGTTTTGATTTGCATCTCCCTGATTGCTAATGATGTTGAACATTTTTTCATGTATCTATTGGCCATTTGTATCTCTTCTTTCATGAAGTGTCTATTCATTTCAGTTGCCCACTTCTTGATTGGATTATTTGTTTTCTTAGTGTAAAGTCTTTTAAGTTCTTTGTATATCCTAGATATTAGACCTCTGTCAGAGGGACTCTTTCTGCTTTTCAACTTGAAGAATTCCCATGTCTCACCCTTGTTGACCCGATTAATGCTTCATGTTGTTTCTAAAGTCTTCTTTGACCATGTATACTCAGAGCTGGTTGTTTCATAATTGACACCAACATTTAACTTATCTCCCCCACATTAGATAGGGAGGATAAATTAAGAGAAGGGTTATTATTGTTCACTTTTGTACTGTTAGTGCCTAGCCTGTTGCTTAGGGCATAGTAAATACACAAAATATCTCCTTAGTCAACAAATGAATGCTTTCACTGTGCTGTAAACTGGAAACTTGAGGGTCAAACAATCCTTCATAATTTTGCTAGTGTGGAGTATAGTGCTATAAACATGGTTATGCATGCATTTCTATAATATTCCTTTGGAAAGATACCCAGGAATGGTATAGTTGGGTCATAGATTAGTCAGTCTTAGAAAGTGAAGGGACATATGTTTTCTCTCATATGTGGAAGCTAGAGAGATTTGGGAAACAAAAGGGACTTCAGATAAATGAGGAAAGATACCAGTAGAATAGTGGAAGATTTGGGAAGGAGATGGAGCAGGACTGGGGGATACTTGATGAAGGAAACAGTTCAAATAATGTTAAGTACATATATGAAGTTATCAATACCAATCTCAATAATATGTACAGGGAGGGAGAGGGAATAGGGTGGGATCTAGAGGAGAACGAACCAGGTGCTGTGCACATGTAAGTTCCTATTGCTCTGAACCTTATTATAATGTATATTTGTAATGTACCAATAAAAGTATATAAAAATAAAAATAAGAGGCATATGGAAAAATCCTTCAATCAAAATACTTTAATGGGAAACATATACATAGAATATTCTCATTCTAAATAATTGCATCATTTAAATCTTATGAATTCACAAGAAAGAAATACTAATAAGGAACTCACTTGACTTCTAAATACAATAACCCTTTATATGGAAAACATAAAAATAATGTGAAGAACTTAAGACTTGTATTTGCAGAATTCAGAATAAAACCCAACTTCCTAGGTGTCGCTGCTTTCTTTGTTACTGTTCTCTAGATACCATGTATTTTGCTTACATTTTCTAAGCTCAGTACCACATCTGCTGTTTGGTTCCCACTCTGACTCATATCTGGTAGATTTGTTTGGGGTGAGAGGATAGAAGGTTTTAGTAATATTTTTAGAGAAAAGAAAATTTTAGCAGTTTATATATAGGCTTCATGATTTGATAGCAATAAAAAATTATACACATGTAATATTATTACCTTTCCCATATACATATTTTCCTCCTTATATCTGACTTTCTTAAGAGTGGTTTGCACTCCTTTTTTCTATTTTCTAGCCTTTTATTCGGACTTTGACCCATTAAAATCTGGTATCTCTCCCATAATTCCACCCAAACTACTCTAAGCAAGGTTATATATGACCCGTTCATTGGTAAACTTAATGAATAGATTTTAACTGATGATTTAATGAATTAATTGACTAATATGACAGATAACAGGTAATTTTTGATGTTTTGTGTATATAGCGTTGCTAAGTGTTTCAGAGCATGTGATGAATTTTGAACCATAAACTTTTCCCTCAACAGACTTACAGGCAAGTTAATAGGCATAAAAATAATACAAAACTGTTACTAAAATGAGAATGCAATTAGTACACTAAGAGAGGCAAAAATAAGGTGTGAGGAGGCAGAGGTTAGCTTCATTTTGGAAAACAGGAAGAAAAATGAAGAAAGAGATAACATTTTATTTTATTCACTTTTTGCAGTGCTGAGGATCAAACCTAGGACCTGCTACATGCTAGGCAAGCAATCTTTCAGTGAGCTGAACTCCTAGCCCCAAGGTAACACTTTAGAAAAGCATTAAAGAATGTGTAGTGATTGAGGATAGCATAGAAGGAATGACTTGAGAGCTTTTCTACCTTTTTTTTTCTGCAGAAGTTGAGGAGAAACCCTTTTATCTTTGTTTCTAGAGTCCTTCTGGAATGAGGCAGTAGTTTGGAAGAGGTGAAATTTTTAATTAGGGTCTTTTACCTGCCCTCCTCCAAATATACAAATATTGTATTTATTTTAAGGCTTTTCTTTGGATTTGTATTTCAGAAGATTTGTTTTGTGACCATAATCTTGTTGAGATAGAGTAAAATTTGCTAGGAAGCATTTTGTTGTTTTATCTACTGTACAAGATAGGACAGCTATATACCTGCATGACACCTCTTCAGCATTGCAAAGGTAGAAGTCAGTACCTGAGTTGGGCACCATCTGCAGCTCAAAGTTATTTACTATATTGGGAGGGAGGGTCCTGAGCCCTGGAAAACATTGGCTCTGCACTCCACTGTATGGGAAGTATGGGGCATGCAGTGGGATCCAGGTCTGGATGCCTGCCAAAGCTCCCCAAATAATTATAATGACTGTTTTATTGGACTCATTCATTATCTACCTTAAATGTGAACTCCTTGCAAGTCATAAATGTTGGGACAACCCTCAGAACAGGAAGGAATGTGTATGGGAGGAATGTGTGACCAGGGAGCTATAGTCCAAGTTCCTAATAGATGCTGGAACTTTAGAATAGTGTAGGGTTGCTTGGGGGACTACTGTCACTAATGGCTGAAGTAGATGAGGTCGTCTGTTCCTGGGTGTCTGGGGAACTGCAGTGCAATAGATTTTATGTGTGCATTCCGTCTTCACAGTGATTTGTGACAGTGGCCACAAAGAGAATTTATTGAAGGCATTTGTCAGGGATTCCAGAGGCGATTGTTATGCTTACATGAAGAGTTACTTCCAGTGTTTATATCTGTGTGTTCATGGAAACATCTGTACATAGGACTGGACATTTCTAAATCACTTTTGGGGGCCCTGTATGGTGAATTATTTGCAACAGGAAAAATGAGGGTGAGGGGAGCTCCAAATATCCCTCGTGAAGGGATATGGCCATCTATTTTGGTGTTTTATAAACCTAAGGTTTGCATCACATTTTCAGCTGGAAGAATTTGCAAAGAGAATTATTCTACACAACATAAATGCCACCGTTAAAAATGAAAGCATAAGACTGAATGACAATAGCAGAGATAACATTGTGGACTTCCACTGGTGTGGGACTCCATTTTGTGTGAGAGATAATTTCTGCTTTTGGTTCTGATTGATGATGAGAGGGAGCAGAATCTGTCAGGAATGTCAGTCAACAGGATCTGTGACAGTCATGGACCCAGAGGCCCATTTGCATCATGTAGAGTTTATTTATATCTAGTGTACTTGGAAGCAGTAGTCCTCAGAGTAGGAGCAGATTATAGTGAAAGCTCAGCCAAATGTCCAGCCTGAGGTGGTGGTCAAGATATGCAACATGGGATGGAGAATGGAAAAAATCAGGAGGCCAAATGCAATAAAGATGCCAAGAGGAACAGCGGGTATTTGTAAGTCCTTACTGGATATGGGAATGGAGGCTAGCTTGAGATCCAGGGTGGCAGAGGCTAGACAACAATTTCACTTTTCCATCCATTTTAACCCCTGCTCTCACATTTTATGCATCTTAAGACAATATCACCTGATATGATAGAGAGAGAATGATGAACTACTTTGTTATTTAAATTGGAAGATAAATTAGAAAATACATGTTGGAAAATATATATTAGAATATATATGTATTATAGTTATATATTATATATAATCTCCATGGCTTTCTAAACCACTGCCTTCGTGATACCTTCTAAATCACTGCCTTCATGATACCTTCAACACATTGGTTGGAATATTATGGAACATAATTCTAGAGAGATGACTTTCAGATAGCAGATCACATTCAAGGATCACACAAAATAAATGTGAGTCTATCATACCACCTCTGGGCACTTTCAGGAAGTCCTTGAAATGATTTCTATTGAAAGAGGGAAACATATGTGTTCATTTTTTGTTGTATTAGTTGAGTTACATTGTTTAACAATATAAAATAATATTTGTTTAATTTGTATTGCAGAGAGGTTGAGAATCCATGTCTGAGATGTATGCAGATTTGACCATGATGCTAACTACCAATGTCCCTTGAGTTCACAGAGCTAAATGTACCAGCTGGAGAAAGTGCCACATATTTAGCTCACATTTAACTCAGATATGTTATGTCATACACGGATTGTTATGGGTCTGTGTCCTACTCCTGAAGGACATAGGAAAATGCATAGTGAAAGCCTTGTTGATTAAAGAACACATTGGATAAGGAAGTTCTATCTGATCTCTGTCTTTAGTTGCTTTGAAGTGAACTGGTCACAGGCTACAGAGCCTCAAATATGAATGAGCATGTTGGCATCTTGAGTGTGAATGGCAGAGATAAGCATATGGCTCTGCAGTATGGAAGAACAGCAGCAATGGGGTTGTAGTCAGCATTAGGGTTATTCATTGCTGCTATGGATCTGCTCCTCTTGGTGCACACACACAGTGGTTGTTAAAATGAGGTGGTGATCTCTCTATGGTCATGCGGGAATTTGAATTTTTTGTAGTTGATGTCATATATCAGGAAATAGCCCAATATCCTTTCAGATAATCATTTTTGTTTACCAGAGACCTGGGCTTGCCTAAGCTTACAATTGGCAGATCATCATGTTAACCAGTTAGTTAGGACTGAGTAGACAGAGCCTGAAACAAAGAGAGGGTCATTTGTAGGAGAGTATCTCTGACACTTAAAAACAAAACACCAAAACAAAAAAAAATGGGATTTTCCATAAAGCCAATCCCAGCTTTCTATTTCCCAGATCAAACAATAGTTGTTCAAGAAACATGATAGGGTACTATGATGAATTAATTTTTGACATTGGTAGCTATCTTCTTTCTTTTCATGTAAAGGGTACAGGAGACTTAATCTTAATTTTCTACAAGCTGTAGAACCTAACAACAACATATTTTTATGTGATAATCACTAGTGTTGATTAAATCCAAAATTGTTTGTTTTAGATTAAATCATCCAGGTTTTCTTATTTACTATGATTTCCTGTGTAGTGTTTCCTGAGTAGGTTTAAAATTTTATTAGTAAGTTTACCATGTGATAGACTACAATGCAATTTTGTAGCTCTTTTCACAATAAACATATTGAACCCAATACACCCCAATTAGAATAAGTGATATGAAATTTCCTTATTAGACAGTATTTATAATTTTTAGCATTTGTTTAATGTTTCTCTCTTTTTCTGGTTGTATATTACAATTGAATATGTAAAAACAGAGCAGATTTTACAAAATTGTGAAAAATCTATGTATTTTTTAAATAGAAATGATTTAAAATTACTATGTTTTTCATTTCCTTGATTCACAAAATGACAATGTAAAAGAAAAGAAAAACAAAATCCAAAATGAGACTTGGGTTATGTATTTTTCCCTGGACAGCTTTGGGAGTTTTTCTTCAGGAGTTAGAGTTCTAGAAAACAATAGACAGTAGGACATGGAAAGGGAGAAAATGGTGTAAACGAGGCACCCTTTTCTCTTCATGTGAGTTTTCTTTATTCTCAAAATCAACACTTGGAAGGGGTTCTGGATGGACTCTGCTCACTTACCTTTAAGTGGTGGTTCCAATATGTTTCTTGCCTCCTAAAGTCATCTTAAGTAGGGATGGGACATTATTTTGGGAACTGTCGAGAAGGGGTGAAGTTTCATGGCACCACAGTCCTTGCAGTCCAGGCATGCAAATGCTGGTTCTCTCATTGTGCCCAATTAAGGTTCCTTGGAGTATTAGTGGTTCCTTCCATACTTTACTGTTCTCTGATGTGGATGAGGAACTGTGAACACTTGTACTCTCCTCCTCTGTCTCCCCTATTCTACCTGTACTAAATAGATGATTTTGCTGGGGGGTTCCTCAGATATGTAGTACTAAGTGCTGCCCAAGACAGGAGCTGAGACAGCCCTACTGGTACTGGGTATTTATTTCTTCAGAGATTACAGTACTGCTAAGTATTGAAATTCTCAAGGGTTTGTTCACTGAGTCATATACTTTGTATTTTTTTCTTCATTAACTTCTTCCTTCCTCATTATTTCCTCTATGTTATATGGGTTTATTTTACCATTTTTCTAATTTCTTGAGATGAATATTTAGCTTATTAATTATTAATTGTATGCATTTCTGCATTTCAAATATATGCACTTGAATATATGCACTTCCCTCCAAATATTGTTGTGGCTTAACCTACAAATTTGATATGTTGTTTTCATTATTGTGGAATGCAAAATGTTTAAATTTCTCTAAATGCATTCTTCTTTGATTTATGGATTATTCAAAGCAGCAGAGTCCAATAAAAATGTAATGTAAGCTACAAGTGCCATCCATATTTATGATTTAAATTTTTAAACTTCAAGTCACCAGATCTTTTAGTCCTAAGGCTGCCCCTGGTTATGTTTCATGCTATACCAGATCTCAAATATGGCCTTTTGACTAGTTCTTATTTGTTACATCTCCTTGCCCATGATTTTCTTGATTTCTTTGATAATCCTGCTATTAACATCTGTACCTTCAGAAATTCTCAAGTTCATTCAGAGACTACTTTGCCAGGATGGTTGGATTACTTTTCTGCTTCAGAAGAGGAAATATATGAGGTTAATTATTTGACCAAACTCATTAATTTATTCATTCCCATATTAAAGCTTATCTGTGATATTCTTGGCCTAATCATAAAGCTTCATGCTATTAAATCTTATAAACTTAGTATTTAACCAGCAGGTTATATTTCTGATGAGTAAAAAAGTGATGTTTTTCAAAAGTATGTAAGATACATACAGTCTAGGTTACATCAAATACTTAATAATAAAGGCTGGAGAATATTTTTCTCCTTTGATTCAAGCCTACTAGATTTCTTATTTCCAATAAGGGTATGTTTATCCTAGTTGGTACTGATATGACCATGAAGACTGGTGAGGAAACTTTTATCAGAAATGTTTATGATTTATTTTTCCCCAAAATACCATTTGGAAAACTGGACTAGCATGAACTATTAGTTTCTCTCAGGCAATCAAAAAATGTGACCTCAAGGAAATTGTTCTTGTTTTGGCACACCATCCAGTAGCTACAATAACTATTGTGTCTGAAAACTCTGCAAATACTGTCTGCTTTCCCTTGGCTTACAGAAAGGTCAGTCTCTTACTGATTACTTCATGCTTCTTAATTATCCATACAGATTGTCAGTTCTTAGCTATACAGCTAAAACTCTCAGATTGTAAAACCAGCAACAAGTAGTTTTCCAGCATTTACTGGCAAGCACTACCCAGGGAGGACTAAAATTTAGTATCTGAATAAGAATGAATTAAGGCAAAAAAAATCTGAAAAAGAGAGGAGTAAAAATAAAGAGAGAGAGAAAGAATTGCTTTGCACTGTAAAAAAAAAAAGTATAAAAGTGTAATCTGGTTAGAACCAGGGTTGTCGAGAGTGCCCCTTTAAACTGTAGGACTGCAATTGATCTCCGTATGTTTTCTGGTATTTGTCCCTTTGGAAGGAGAATGAGAGCCAAGATCATTGGCTGTACTGTGGAGCTGTCACATCCCGGTACTGAAAAGATACAGTGCAAGTGAATTTAAACAGCCTTTGGCTTTCTATTCCATATTGCCAAGAGCTTTGAGAACGATGAACCAAGTAAATGCTTTATTTAGGGCCAAGTGAGACACAGATCCCTCCGATCTGACAGCGTTTCAGCCTCCGGAGTGAGGAAGCAGCAGCAGCAGCAACAGCAGCAGCAGCAACAGCAGCAGCCCCTGCGAAGTCCAATAGAGGAGACTTGATCTCGAGTTTATCCCGGAACTCCGCCTGGGATCGTGCACTGTCCAGGGTCCTGAAACATGAACCAAACTGCCAGCGTGTCCCATCACATCAAATGTCAGCCCTCAAAAACAATCAAGGTAGGACCTGTTTTCGTCTCTGCTCTCTGCTTCTGCACGTGTGTCTTGGATCATATGGGTGTGGGTATGCAGGGCACTGACTGTGGAGGTGCCTAGTTGGTTTGAGTTTGAAGGTTGGACCTCGGTAAAGTGTTTGGCTGTGTTTGCATGTTTAATGTAGACTGGAGAGAGTGGTTTCCATTGAACCATTTTTCTACCTGATGACTTTGGTTTTTTTTTTTATTGAGAATCTTTCAGTGGTATGTTTCAGGAATAAACTTTAGTGCATGTCTAGAAGTGTGTACATGTCAGTTTTCTCAGTGGAACTGGTGAGAAATTTGCAAACTGTTTGAAACAGATAACATTAAATTGGCTCCAAATTTAATAACAGCATTTTATGGTCATAAGGATTTGGGGTCTCTTATCTTTCCAAAAAAAAAAAGTGCACCTCTGTCATTGTGAACATTGGACTGGTAGTTATACTAAAGTGAGTTAAGCAAGAGAGTGTGAAAGATCATAGAGAGAGTATAAAAACACGTTTTTATTAATAACACCATACAACTCAGAACCAGTGAAATGAATTGAGACAATTTTTAATTCCAATGCTTGTTCTAAGTTTGTGGTTTTCTGATAACACATGGTTAAAAGTAAAGCAATAACCTCAGACTTTCATTTTTTTCTGTTCTAGTTTAGTTTATATCACTTGCTTTTCTCTTACTTGGGATACTTTTAATTACATAGAGGCTTATAAATGACCATGCTCTCAAGCAGTAATTTGCTCTCTATTGCCCTCTATCTGAACGGGATTATTTTCTGTGTGATTACTTTGCATCTTGAGTCAAAGTGATGGGTTCCTCTGAAACTCTTTTATGAAAAAATCTGACAGCCTGATGGATCATCTTTAGTAAGTCTCCCATTCACATCCAAGTACATAGTGTTCACTAAAATCCCCAAATTCTAGAAGTCTGAAGTTTTGTTACTTATATCACTTTTTTGTTTATATCTCTGGTCTTTGACAATATTGCATAGAGTATAATCACAAAAATAATTTCCAGCAACATATCTTTCTCCTGAACATGTCAACCCTTTGTTAGAGTATTTCAATGGCAAACAGACCATAAACTAAGCATCGTACTCCATTTATCAGCAGTTATTTTTAAAGGCAACAATGCCTCCATGATATATCCGATGATGCATAATTATACTTCCATCATATATAAATATGGGGAGTTAACTGGAATCATGTAAAGCCCAAATTCAGAAAACTTACACCTTCTCTAATGGCCAAAGCAGAATCTTTTTTAACACTGGATTTTCTGTTCTGTGTCCAAGTTTAAAAATAAAATGTTGAGCTTAGGAATTAAATTGTGCTCTGCATGTCACATTCCCACATACATCAATTATATAAGTATGCCACCACTGAACAATGCCAGGAGTAAATATATAGCATTACATATTGTGATATATAGACTCCAGTTGGAAATATGTGCTGTAGTTTAAAGTCAGACAAAATTACAAACTGTCCACCTAACTTTGTCTAAAAAAATGACCAGTGGTTTTTCTGTTTAAGTATTTGAGGTCACAGGAATGAAGCATTTTTACTTGCCCTCTTCTTTCTTGGGTAAGCACAAATGAATGCTACTTTCTGGGATTTCACATCACTTTTCTTTTTAGTGCTCTAGCATTGACTGCTCTCAGACAAACTGTGGAGCAAGAAAAAAATGTTTCTAGTATAAAGGTTTTGCATCATCTTGCTGATCTTGCAGATGCTGGTTTCTTATTCTAACTGCAGTCATTGAATTGAAATGAAAGGCATCATAAAAATTGGACAACCCAACACTTAGCAATGTATTATATTAATGGCTTAATGAAAGAATCTTGAATCAAAGCTCTGGGTGATTTGCTTAATTGTACAAGTTAAGTTCTTTTGCACCCCCTTCCATATTGCTCTGGGGAGCTAAAGATGCTTGTGATATTCATAAAGTATATATAGTTGCAAGCATTGAACTATTAAGGAAGTAATTACTTGAGTATTTTCCAATTTGCAACAGTAAAAAGGGATGAGTAGAAAAGCCCTCTTACTTCAAATTATGTGCTCAATTATGAAACATTTATGGCTTCTGGAATTTATACTAAAAATGGCTATCTATATTTAGGTAATGCATTAGCCTATGAGCAAAATACAATAACCAAAGGAAAAACCCCAAGATGAGAGGCTTTTGGAAATCTATGGTATATTGAAGCTTAAAAGACTTTGAACTTTTGGACTCCTAATTTCAAGAATGGTTGTTTAGAATTACTATTTCCCTCACTATTAAAGTTACTATGTGATAATTTAAAACAAAGCCTCCTCATGGAATTTGATTATCTTGCAGTAATGATAACCCATTTTAGGACTCTGGAAATATCCAGACTCTTAGAAACTTGCATATTGCTCCATTTTAGAAATTCTAAATCCTCTTGGGCATTTTAAACATATCTCAGTGTAATAAACCTCTGGGGAATTTTCCCGTCTTGTCAGTGTAGTAAATGCTGGCTGTTCCTTCTCTTGACAGTGTAACTACTGCTAAAAAGAATGCTATGAAAGTGGACAAAAATGGATTGCATTGGTGAAAAATAGCCATAAAACCCAAAAATCTGTAGAAGGAGACAGGACATTGTATGTGTGTTTTTCCCCTGCTTGCAGTTTAAAATGTGATGAAACCTGCAGCAGTCAAATTCAACTGTGGTTGCCAATGAAAGCTATTTGTGGTCATGGTGGTGGCAAGTTGAAGAAGGGGGGATGGAGGATGGAGAAGAGTCATGTGGAATAACATGATCAACATTATTTGGTTTGCTTCACATTTTATTTTGTCATTATGGACATTCTCTAGTTCAGTCTCTGACGCCATTTTTCTTATGTATTTCGGTAGATATGTGCCTAGAATCAAAACTGATAAGAGAGAATGGAGCAGAGGAAGTTAAATAGAGGTGCCAAGCATGTTCTCAAATCACTTTGGATGGAATATTGAATGCAATGCACTCATTAAACCCTCTCTATTTTCAGAGCTTGTAAATCAAGAAAGCTTTTCCTGAAATGATTACAAATGTTACCATCAAGGTAATGCACATGTGTGTACACACACACACACACACACACACACACACACACACACACACGAATCTTTCTCTCTGAAATCTGTAATGGAAAGTTTTAGGGACTATGTGGAAATATGAAATATGGATCTAATCTTGGCATTATTGTAAACTTGCTTTCTGAAGTATTGCCCCCACCGCTTGGCTCTCTTGATTACACTGAAAATAAATTGAACCTTTCAGCCAAGTCTTAGGTTTGCTTCCCCCCCCACTAGTGGAATTGAAAATTTAGAACTTTGCCTCTAAAATGTGCAGAGATGTCTAAGATTTTCTTTCACATTTTAATATAAGTCTAGAATTGAGTATGTCTACATAGAAGAAATGCTTCAACTTGTTCTTATTGAAGTTAGAAATTGTGAGTCAATTATCTGGGGTTGGTGACTCCTGGAACAGGAATAATATATATTATATTTTATTATGAAAAAATCCAAAATGTAGTACACAACATTTCTTTACTTTTCCTACCTAGTACACTTTCATGTGAATTTTCTTCCTTTTCTTTCCCTTTTTCAAGATCTGCCTGATTTTTTGTACTACCACCAGCACACCCAGGTTTCCAATTCCTTATAGAAAAGGGTCCCAAGTTCTGAATGTTCTAGTTTCTTTCTGCATGGCCCTTCTGGAGTAACAGCAAGTTTGTATGAACCATACATACATACTAGAGTCTTTAAGATTTTCATTGTCCTCAGAATTCATCTTAAGCTGACAAACTTTTTTCCACAATAATTTTAACTGACTTTCGTATAGTAATATTGATGAGTCATATGATATTAAAAACTTTTCCTCACTTTCCTAATCCACAGCCTCATCCAAATTTGTGGCATAGGAAACAGGAGATAAAATAAGTAGGTATAGTTTTCATACCATATCCCATAATTTTGTGCACATATTATATGTCAATAAAAAAGTAAAATTAAATTTAAAAAATAAGTAGTTGAGAGAGAATGAAAAACCTTATCACAAGTAGTTTTTATTAAATCTATAGGCTTGAGGGTGTGGTGATTAGGCAATAATTTCTGTGTTTAGCAAGTTGGTGTCTGGGAATATGACACTGTGATAAAGGGCATAGTGAGACTGGCTTGGAATTGTGCCCATGGCATCTCACTGGTTGCTAATCCCCACCCCTCACCTCAAGGATGGACCCTAAATGAAACATGAGCTTTAACAGTCTTTAAGAGTATCTCATAATTAAATATGCAAGTGAAACCCACAAGTATTTTAAAATTCAAGGAGTATATAAAAATTCTACCTTTTAATGTCTTCAGAATATGTGAAGTGTAAGATACTCCAAAACTCACTAATATTTAAAATTCTAAGTGCAAAGATTATAACATATAGTATTTCCATATTGTACCGTGTCTTAGTGATTCTAGTTCCTAAGTCTAGCATCCTTTAGGCATAAGGGAAAAGGATAAACTTTATTGAAGTATGATCAAAATACAGACTTAGACATGCACAACAGATAGAATTATCATTGGTAATTCCAGTTACTGAGGACATCAGTGAACTCTGCAGTTCTGTCCAGCGAAGTACAGATTTTCCTTCAGCATTCAGAAAATGGGGTGTCCTCTTAAGTGTTGATAGAAGAAGCCAAAAGAGAACACTAACAAAAAATTAGGGATAAAGGATACTGTGCATTTGTGACAATTTTTTTCTTAGAAATAGTCTGCATCTTTTTAATTCTTCTGACACAGCTTTTTCATATGCTAAAGGCAAACTCACAGTCTGTCTTAGACTAAGCATGAAAAGGATCACAGGTTGGAAATTCTTAATGATAAATTTATAGTCTTTTACAATTTGTATTTATGGCTGAGTATTTAAACCTCAAATGATTACAGAGCAATTTTATTTCAAAGGGCTATAAAATCATCTGGGTTTTTTTTTTTAAAGCAAGTGTTGAAGTTTTCTCCTTTTTAATAAAGAAGGACAATCTTATAACAATTGACCAATTTTACATCTTATTAGCTTTAGTGACATATATAACATTTGAGTGTCAATTTGAGGAAGTACTGTCATATAGCATGTTGTTGAGGTAAATTTAAAAAGTTTTAGAAAATATTTAATATTACTTTATTTTCTGTTTGGAAATGTAACATGTTAATAATTTTCTAGAAACTCATGCTTTGATTAGTTAGTGAAGACATTGATGGTGATAAAATGACTGTCACTGAAAAGGCACTATGGGTTTGCAAATGATGCATGGAATTAATAAGCTAAGACAGTGGTTCCCAAAGTACCATCCAGATACCCCAGGATCTCCTTAGAAATGCAAAACATTGGGCTCTACCCACTCCTACTGGATCAGAAACTCTGGAGGTAGGACCCAACAATCTGTTTAATAAGCCTTCCAGTCGATTCTGGTACACAGTGAAGTTTCAGAATCACTGAGTTCAAGGACTACAGAATAAGAGATGGATCTAATGAAGTCTTGGCTTTCATATAATGCATATTATTATTATTATTATTTGCGGTACAGGGGATTGAACCCAGGGGCATTCTACCTCTGCGCTACACCCCTGGCCCTATTTTTTATACTTTATTTTGAAACCAGGTCTCACGAAGTTGCGGAGGGCCTCACTAAGTAGAGAGAGAGAGAGAGACAGAGACAGAGACAGAGAGAGACAGAGACAGAGACAGAGAGCTGAGGCTGACCGCGAACCTGGATCCTCCGGTCTCCGCCTCCCAAAGTACTGGGATTACAAGCATGCGCCACCATGTCCGGCTATAATGCATACTATTTAATTGCCCTTAGCAACATTCTGAAGTTATTCAGACTTCTGTGATACTCAAACATGGACAATTCTTATACATGGACCATAAACAAGTCTGTCTTATACTTCACAAGGATTACTTGATGCAGTGTTTTTCATATAGAAGACCCCGAATATAAGTTTGTTGGTTATTAAACAAATGTAAGGTCTGTCAGTTCTAAGAGGAGCTAAAAAACATTAAGCCCTTACCGAATGGGTAATTAGGTTGGAAGCCTCTTTTTGTGTTTTAAATTCATAGCATTTTTCTCAAATAAGTATATTGACATTTTGTTTGGCTTTCAGTGGTTTTAGTCTCTGATCTTGGTTTGGGGCCTTGTGGTAATCAACACCTTTGGGTGACTTGGGAAATCCAGAGTCACATTAAGCAAAGTACATACTGGACAAGTCTTTCCAGCTTTATCTAAAGCTTGTCAAAACAACAGTAGGAAGGGATAGCACCACAGCCTTTTTCCTTCTCTTTATGAATGTCCTTTGGCCCTTAGATATATGCCAGGTCGGTGAGATATAATTGGCAGCAGTACACAACAAGAACAAAATTAATTATCATTAACAACAAACCTGACCTCCCACAGACAGACACAGCATGGTGTTTCATTAGCAGAACTAGATTTAAGCTGGGTGATAAGCAATGAAATAGAGGAAATTTACCTTCTGAAAAGGCTTATCTCTTCAAAAATTTTTCATAGCATTTTGATGGTTTTGTTTGTTTCCTACCTAGCATTAGGAAGAAAAATCACATGTGCACAGCCCATTCTGCTATTTGAAAATAGAGTACAATTCAGATTGGATGGTTTTTCCTTTGAAGGGGTGTCCTTAAGTTGAATTTTCACTCCCTCTGTACCACAATGAATCATATGGCCTTGTGGAAGACAATTAACCCTGTTAAGTCATTTCTTCCCACTAACAGAAGGGCAATAAACTTAAATTATATCCCCAAACAAAAAATGCTATGTAAGTGCTTTGTATTCTAATTTGTTCTAGTAGCAATTTTTAAGGGATATGACATTTTCATAGAGAGGTATATAGTGAGAATCAATTTTTATGACATAAAAGCTGAGAATTTTATTTGCAATTATTATCAACTATAATGATGATAAAAACTCATTTTGAAGTCTCCAGGGAACTGAAAAGTATCTTCTGATGTTATAGTAACATCTGCAAGATTTCATCTTGGACCTGTACCACAGAGGTAGGGCGAAGAAGGAAATTAGATTTAAATGCCACTTAAAGACCTGATTAATCCATTAAAAAGCACAATTACCTATCCCAGCACTCTGCTACCAAAATTTTAAATACCTGGGTACGTTCTTGGGTTGTATACGTGGTCAAATTGAGAAGAAGATTTATTGTAAGATAGTCTTCATACCTTCTATGTGCCTCGGGTTTCCCTGCTTCCTTGTCTTCTCGCATACAATGGTTCTTTTAGCAAACCCCTACTCTCTTACTTCAAGTCTTAGGCAGAATTTTCTCCCTGAGAGTTCTCAGATGCTCTGAGTCAGTCACCTTCTCACCTAACTTTTTGTACCTCAGCAACAATTGATCTTCTGAGTTATAATTATGTTTATTTCCATGTAAGTGTTCCACTAGCCCTTAGAGGGCTCCTCAAGGGTCTCTGTCTTTCATTTTTGTTAATCCCATTGCCTATCCCAATATCTGATGATCTTAATTAGCAAGTGCTCAATTAATATTCTTTAAATGAAAGAAGAGTCAAAAAGACCTGAGCAAAACCAAATCTCTTACTTTGAAATATGCAAACATTTGGAGAAATGATGAAGTGCTTCAGAGAGCTTTTGACAACAAGCTATTCTTCTTGAGGACAAGTAGTTTCAGAAAGGCAAAAATGGGTTTTACATTATGAACCTCTTTCTATACTAAAGTCAAGGAGAGTCTTGCAACCAAATAGAGACAATGCTGGTGGTTTTGTTTTGAAGGTTGGGTTAGCATGGTAGACACAAGTTACTGTTGATTTTAGTGGATCTGGCTTTGCAGGGGCACTATTGGCTCTATCACTTTAGTGAGGCTCTTATCAGAAACCTTATTTCAAAGATGAATCACTGCTGCTGGACTGAAAACCACCACTTCCCACAACTCTGGTTTTCAGGATTTTGCACTAAGAAGAATGGGTTCTTCATTACCTTAATGAAAAGTAAATAGCATAGAAGTATTTACTATCTGACTATCTTTAATAGGTGGGCCCTTTACTTGAATAACTCTTTTGAGATCATGAGAGTTAGGGAAGAAGTACTATGCAAGGCAGGCATTCTTGATCACAGAGGGGCAGTTATAGCAAGATTATTCATTATGTATGTCCTTTGAAAGAAAGAAAATCCAATGAAAGATAAATTCAAAAAAAGTCAACTTTGATTGACCAGTGAGCACAGCATGGTGTGATGGAGAGAGCCTTGGATTTGCTCTTATGTTGGTTCAGTCATTCAACATTTAGTAAAAGAGCATTCAAGCATGAGCAGGGTGGGTACCTCTTGTTTGGGAGGAACACGGTCTTGAATACAAATTAATAAAATTACAATATCAAGTACTAAGTGCTAAGTGGGTGTGATAGTTAATCTAATTTGTCAACTTGACCGGA
Source organism: Glis glis (assembly GCA_004027185.1). NCBI lineage: Eukaryota > Metazoa > Chordata > Mammalia > Rodentia > Gliridae > Glis > Glis glis. The sequence goes on along the minus strand of PVJS01006097.1, from coordinate 44,093 downwards.
TCATGACATACCCAAGATCATGTGACTTTGGGTGTGTAACAGCAGATTAAACAGAAAGTCCTGCCCTAAATGTAGGCAGCAGGGTTCTGATAGGTGCAGGACTTAGATAAAAGAAGGAGAAAGCCGCGTAGAGGGATGCGCGACTCTTTCCAAAGAAAACGCATCTGCTCTCGTCTGAGATCATCGGCCTCCAACTTCGCCGTTTCTCTGAAGAGCTTCTTGATCTTCTGCTCTCGTCTGAGATCGTCGGCCTCCAGCCCTTCGAACTGAAACTTCACCATTGTTTCTCCAAAGAGCTCTTAGACCGCTCGACCAGCTATTGGTTCCTCTGACTCTCCACGTGCAGTCGGAACTCAGGACTACATTGTAAACTGATCTGATAAATCCCTTTTTCCATATACTCATTCTGTGAATTCTGTTAGTCTAGTGAACCCTGACCAATACAGTGGGTAAATACAGTCTTTTTGGGAGGGACATTCACAGAGTCCAAGCCACTACCCCACATAGGAGTTAGAGTAATAAGAAAGGAATAAAATATTCTAGGCACATAAAATGAGCAAAAGATAAAAAAACAAAGGCAATGTAATTGTCATGTTAATAGTTGTTAATGTAATTTTCATGCTAATTGTCAGTTAATAGTTGAGACTGACTAGATCATGGAGTGTGAATAATCAGGAGAGGGAAACAAGGCTCCAAATGCATATGGGGCTATATTTTGTGATATCTTTCAGAATTTGACTATAATCTGATGGCAAATCTTAAAGAAAAATAGTACAAAGACTAGATCTTGAGATCTAAATTTGGGACTCATTTCTGTGACTGTGGGAAACATTCCTGAGGTTTATGTCTTCCTGGCCCATTTTTCAGGATAAACCAAGTATAAGATGTTTTGAGCCACACAGGTCTTACTGAAGATAAATTTATATTAAGAACAAAAAGTTTGTTCATTAGCTTGATTTAGAAAACTACCACCTACTTTCATGAATGATAATAGCTCAATAGCTGGTCTTTAAAGCCTTTAATTTAGTGACAACATTTTAATCCAGAAGAGACTTTTTTGGCTAATGCCAATCATTTACCTGTATTAACATTTTCCTCTTTGATATTTGCAGATAGTATGTAGATAATCATTTCCTTAGATATTGGTTGCTGATTGATCATTTCGGCAAGGCCTAACGACACATGGATGACCTCTGATAGCAGCATTAGATTTAAGCATGAAGGATACCTGGAAATGTCAGGTGTGGAAATGTGAAAGTTCTTTCTTTCCTAGTCTCCTGGTTACAAAGTATTTAATGAAGAGGCTTTGGGGTTTTTGAAGGACCGGTTTCCAGGGTCTCTCTTAATGGCTCACATCATTTTCCAGAAGACACAGTAAAGATTAAAATGCATTTGGTATGGTGTGATTCTATACTCTTGAAGTTTTAGATACCTTGTAGAGATATTCTAGTCTAGACTCTCCTTTTTCAGACAAGAAATCTGAGGATTACCAAGGGAATAGAGGTGACACAAGAGTTTCCCCATTCATCTTTTTAAATAGGAGCCATACTTTGGTACATTTGGATCTATATCTAGTTCTACATCATGCGGGCTTGTCTCATAACACTTAGTATGGCTGTGATGACTTATTTTTCTCATCTCTTTACACCTCATTCTTTATTTTTATTTTTGTTTTTTATTGGTGCATTGTAATTGTACATGATGGTGAGAATCATAGTGATACTGTGTATATATACCACTTTTGCTTTATCCATTCATCTATTGATGAACACCTAGGCTGATTCCATAATTTGACTATTATGAATCACACTATTATTCTACCCCTCACCCTTTAAAGGATCATGGTATTTTGAGGTGTGGGGTAAGTTAAAGAACATGTAGATTTTATTAATTGAGTTGCTGTTTGCTGAGGGTATCAGAAAACAACATAAAATTCTAAATGAATTGACTAAAACATAAGAACCCCCCCAATAATTTCACAAAATGCAAAGTCCCTTGGTGGGACATCTCCAATGTCAGTTAATTCAGTGCCCACATATCATGACATAGGATCCTGGCTTCTTGCACTTTTCTAATTTGTTTTTCTGACTACCTTCTGTCCTGGTGAATATATGGCTACTTTAGTTCCGCAATTGGCCCACAGACACGACAATTGACAATGTCCAGTGGACAAAGAGAAGTTTCTTCCTTTGAGTTTCATTTTAAGAAAGGGTGTCCCACCTATTTCTCCTCAACTCTTATTGGCTAGAACTAAGTCCTACACCAACACTTGGTCCATGTGCTCGGTGATATACATGGTTAGGAGGAGAAGTTGAAAAGGGGGTTCCACAAAGAAATATGGAATTCTGATAGAAACAATCAGGAAAATTAGATGGTTTGAAGGTAGATAACAAAAATATGCACAATGGAGATCAGAAAAAATGGTTTTAGAATTTGATGGACATGTAATGTCCATCATACTGAGAAAGATAGGCAATGCCATGGTTCAAGTACTGATTTAACAGAGATGTGATAAACCAAGATATACCATTGTCTCTGGTTGCCTCACAGCAGAGACTTATATCACTGAGCAAAAGGGCAGAGAGGAGACTTGTCTCTTTTGATATTAAATGACTCAGTATCCAATCAGTTTTGCATTGTAATTTCTTATTTCTTTTTCAGGTATCATTTGGTTCTGATCTCTTTGGGGGAATATGAAGGGAAATAATGATGGTATTCACCATCAAATAATAAGGGTTACTCAGAATCTGTCACAGTGACCTCCTCCCTGGTACCTCTAGAGACTTGGAGTCTGTAAGCCTCAGAAGCATTTAAATGCCCAACTGCATCCAGGGTTTAGAGGAAACATAAAGACTATATCTAGAGGTACAATAAATGGAACTATGGTATGTGGAGTGAGCACTGCTGGTATGTCAGAGCATACCCTCACTTTCCCAAAGAAAGATTTTATAAGGTGTTTATGGTAAGACAATAAGATATATGGGATCACATCCAAAATGACTTTTAGAGGGCTTAGAACCTTTGGTTTGTGACTTCTGGCTGTATGATGTCAGTAGGTATCATGGATATAACTACCAGATGCTGAACTCCAACAGATTTAGGTCTCCCACTCAGACCTCTGTTCTCAGATCCAAACTTTACTTGACATTGTCACTTAAATGTCTAGTTGATATCATAAAATTGATACATTAAGAACAGAATTGATAATCTTTGCTACCGACCCTAACTTTACTAAATGGTATAACCATCCTTTATTCATTCAAAACCCTAAGATTCATCTTTTCCTCTCTTTAATCCGCTATCCAATTCATCAAGTACTCTCCATTCTACTTTCTAAATGCATCTCCAGACTAACCACTTCTCTCCACCTCTACCATCATCATCCAAACTCCTTGCACACTTAATCCCACCTGAATTATGCCAAAAAAACTTTGTGGAATCTTGTGCTTCACCACAGTGAAAGTTCTGCCTACCAGCTGCGTGGTGGATTTAAACTTTTACTCTAATCATTTTGCATACCTGGTTGAAACCTTTTAGAAAACAATCCTAGATCTTTAGCTTCACCCACCAACTGTGTATCATTTGGCCCTTTTTTTTCCTTCTGACCATGTTATAATCCATTCTTTTGCCTAATCAGTGTTTTCCAACCAAATTTGCCTCCTTTCTGAGCCTAAAACAAGCCCAGGTTTTTGCCATGGTCTTTGTGCTCAGTATTCTCATATCCTGGGAACTCCTTTTTCATGGCACTTCCCGAAGCAACTTTCTGGTTTTAACTTAGGACTTTTCTCATGGACTCTGCCTATACAAGTTCTGGTCACCATTATGTTGGTGCTGCAAGACCTCATAACCATAATTTTCTTGCATTATGCTAATACTGCTGCTCCCAAGGCCTAAGTCATAGGGGAAGTGAAGCATTTTGATTTCTTTGAAAATCTTTGCTCTTTTCTGTATTCACTATCACAACCCTTGTAGAAGAGGATTTCATTTTGCAAGAGCTCCTTTTGGCTGTTGCATTCCAGTACTTTTCGTATAAATATGCTAATTTGACAAATATGTATTGGTACCCAATAGATCTATGTGGTACAAATGAGAATACCAAAAGGCACCAGACACAGAGCCAAATTTTAAAAAGCTTATACAGTGTGGCTTCTTTCCCTTTCTTCTTTGGCTGGCATGAAGGAGAAGGACAACGAAGACTAAGTAAGCCATTGGTTACCACAGAGTGTGGGCAGTTTCACGACAGACAGAGTTTCACAACATATGCAGTGCTGTGAATGTGCATAGCAGTTTGGAGCAGGGACATTCCCTCCAAATTGTAGATAAGGTTGAATCTTTAAACTAAAACTTAATGGGCAAGTAATAGCAATCATGGAGGAGAATATAGAATATTGCAAATGGTGTAATGTGTAAAGGTAACCCCCAGAAAAGGGAGGGAACCATTGTGTCACCTATGCATTTCTGTGATCAAAATACCTGAAATAGACTACTTGAAGTTCAACCTGCTCCATTGCCCTGAGTCTAAGGGGAAGCAGAACAACATGGCGGAAGGGTGTGGTAGGGGAAAGTTGCTCAGCTCATGACAGTTGGGAAGCAGAGAGAGAAAAGAAGAGGCCCCAAATAAGATAAACCCTTTCAGGCTACATCCCCAGTGACCTACCTCTTCCAACTAGGTTCCATCACCTGTTCAGATCATCTATTCACCATCAATAGAATAATCTACTGATGAAGTCAGAGCCCATGTGATCTAATCGCACTTCCCCAAAGCCCTACTGCCGAGCTCATGAGACTTTGGGAGACATTCTCACATTCCCACAAATTCGAAGTAATTAGCTGGCATTCCCAGAGTCTCCTAAGTCAAATTAACCATTTTTCTATAGGAGTGCCCAGAATCATTCCTTTTTGCCTTCCTAGTGGATTCAGCTCCTTATTTTGATTCCAGTTCACAGGGAATTCACCTCCTCTCTGATGGTGTACATATCTCTTGCTCCCTCCATCCCAGCCCCAGGAACTCTGCCTGCTTTGTCCTTAACTACACCCGCAACACACCATTGCTTTTATATATAGTTATATATATTTCCCCTCTCCCTTCACCCTTTCCCCACCCTGTCCTTCTTGGATGACATATCAAATCGACAGCTAGACTGAAAGTGCCTTGAGGTAAAGATAGCCTCTCATTTGTTATTGTGGCTCTAATGTCTGGTACTGTAACTGACATGGAGGGACTTGCTGGCCAGGCATGGTGGTGCACACCTATAATACTAGTAATTGGGAGGCTGAGACAGGAGAGTCGCAGGTTTGAGGCCAGACTCAGCAACTTAGCAAGGCCCTTAGCAACTCAGTGAGACCCTGTTTCAAAATTTAAAAAAAAATGAAATAGGGGTGGGGGAGGGAGCTCAGAGGTAGAATGCCCCGGATTCAATCCTTTGTACCAAAGTAGGTGGGCGGGCAGTGGGGGCTTGCTGAATAATTGAAGGAGCAAATTAAAGACTTCCATTGTGGTATGTTACTGCTTCAGAATATTCTTTATAATATTAATGTTTCATTTTACTTGATATATAATCACATGGATCTCCTTTTTGCAGATGTCATTTTAAGAAATGAAAACAAATGCATTTTTTCCAAAGGATTTTCATGTGTGTGTGTGTGTGTGTGTGTGTGTGTGTATGTATGTGTGTGTCTGAAGCCACAGGAGAGATTAAAGTTGGGGTTTTTAAATGTAAATATAGCTGCAGTTGGCTTATTGCTAAGTTCTTTCATTAGTGTTTGGCTGAAAAGATTTTTTTAAATTATTTCAGATGTGGAGGAGTTTTTTTTTTTAAGAATGGGAATTTTCCACAATAAGAAGAAAATATCTTCTGAGCACCTATCCTCTGCCAGAAATTCTCATATCCATGAATTCACTTATTTTACCACTTCTCTGCAAGGAAAGTAGTTGGAGCCAGCATGTTGAGTAACTGATCTTTATCAAGTCTCTGTATTCAGTAACTCTTAATATTTGATGTCAGGTAATATTTTACAAAAAAAAAAATACTAAGGGCTTAATTTTCTGAGTAAGGAAGAAGTACAACTGAACCTCCTACTTGGTCCTTCCATGGTTCCCCACTATAAGCCCCTTCTATCAAACCACATGGTGATACTGCTTAGGGAAAACATCCAAATTAAAAATCCAGGCAAGTGACTATCCAGGCATCATTGCATGCCGACACATTCATCTTTTCAGACGTAAGCCATCTCCCACTTAAATCCCTATTATGTGTTCCTAATGGAGATTGTAAGATGAGGCCAATCTATAAATATCAAAACTGGAAACATAGAATTCAATGAGGCAGAAGAAACAGTATGGAATCCAGAAAGTGCATCAGATCGGAATACCAAGTGGAGCTTTCCATCATAAGTCAATTCCAAAGAATAGCATAGGGTCTATTAGAGGCAGAATATACAGAAGCAAAGACAAATTCACACAAATCTGGATGAAGAGGGATTTTAACTCCACATGGAGTAGTGACTTCTTAATATGAGGAACACAAGCAGAGGACACGGTAGCAATCTTGGGGTCAGAGTAAAAGTATTAACAACAGCAACCATGACAGTGGTTGTGTATCGTGTTCAAATGTTTGCAAAACAGTTTAGATGGCTTCTTATCAAATGTTAACTACAGTTGCATAAAACATACATACTTATTATTGCTAGGATATAATGAAATGAAGAAGGAAATGTGGTACTGGAGTAAGAAAAGCAGCAATGTGTAATGAAGTAAATATATACTATATACTTTTATGAATTGAAATAGATTTTGGAAAGACAGTTGCTAAAGAAGGTGGATGTTTTTATCTGGAGAAAATATTTGGAACATTGAAAATACTGAGCTGCATTTTTCCTCATCAGCAAAATAGGGCAGAAGATGAGGCTTATATTCTGTAAACCACTGGTGCACAGTAAGTCAAGGGCAGATAAAAAGCCAGGACCTAGCAGGACAAAGATAGCAACAAATGTTCTGTCACAGTACAGGTGCCCTGTTGTTTGCCACTATGATTATAGAGACCAATTTCTGCTGATGATGGCACAAGGAGAAAGCCATGGGCAAGTGCAGAAGACAATTAATATGGATGAAGTTATTCATGCCTAATCTCATTACAGCTTGGGGGAAGATTTGAGACAAAGTTTGAAATGAGTTTGTGTAATAGACTAAGAGCAAGATCTAGGGAGATAGTTTTGCATGTACAGATAGACACTGAGTTCAGTCTTTTTTGTTCAGAAGAGATCAGATACTGTGTGTCTGTTATACCTCAAAATTCCCTATATCCATGAAGCTCACTTGCTCTGTCTCAGGAGTTATCACCCTTGGCACCATTGGCATGTTGGACAAGACCATTCATTATTGTGGGGCTATCCTACAAATTGTAGAATGTTTAGCAGCACCAGGTCAGTAGCCTCCTCCCCAGCTATGGCACAAAAGAGTCTCCAGACATTGCTGGCTATTCTTTTGGGAGCAAAATTAGCCAACAGGGGCTATTGGTGCAGGTAAGAAAAACTTGGGACTAAAAGTGAGTGTGGGTCATTCACATCTTCTGGCTTTTGTGAATCAAGAGCCACAGTGGAAGTCTGTCCTTGGTCCTTTCTGACACCAAGGATGGTTGAGGCATCCAAGGGATACTCAGAAGATTCACCATGCATCATTCCTGATTTTCAGAGGAAGAATCTGGTTGGAGTTAGGAATCTTCCCACAAATTGTATGAAAGAATTAATACTTGAACCCCAGCCATAACAGTCTATACCCTGCCTCCTTTTTTCCATAATAAATGGTTTTACCCTATCTTTGCAAAGTCCCAATACTCCGGGATTCAAGGAGAGGTATTTCCAGACCATCCCTACTCCTGCCGTGGCCCAAGCATCACAGCTATCACAATCCTGTGCTGATGAAGGTTAATGTTTCCATTAAAATAATATCAGATAAAATCTCTGCATTATAACTTTATGCCTGCTTGGAGTTGCAGAAGACAGAAGCAGTTATTAACCCCCCAAAAAGCTCGACAGTGTTCCTTACATGCTGTTGCAAATTTGTTTTCAAGGGTAATGTGGGCTGAGGCTGTAGGGGAGTATGAAGTTTGCTAATTTGAAAGATAGAAAGATAAAGGGACTGAGACCCCAAAATGGCCATTTCATCATCCATTCCTGGTCTCCTTCCAGAAAAAGTCATCTTCTTCCCTCTATATTTCACTCTTCCAGACTACCCTAAGCTATTCTGCCAGTTATTTCCTGGCAGAACCTGACCAAATCGCACCCTGTTCTTGAGAATCTAAATTTTTATCCTCATAGCATCTTGCTTGGCAATCTTAAAATTGTATATTAATCCAAGCATTTCTAACTCGACCTTTTTTAATAAGATAAAAAAAATCATTTCAGATCTAGAGAAACACAAATAGACATTTTCATCTCTCCTATTTGCCTGTCATGATATCTGGAATTCTACATTTTGAGATTGCTTGTTCTAAATAAAGAGCTTGACTTCCCTAGTTACCATTTTCTTAAAAGTGGATGAACTTGAAAATTTTGACATATGAATATTTTGTCAGCCAAAGACAAACCATCTATTTCAGGACTTAATAGTACATACTTGTTAATGTGTGTTTTGGAATCAACTGCCTTGGTTCTGATTCCAGCTTGCCACTTTTAGCAATATTGTCTTAGGCAAGTTTTCAAAGTCTTCCTGATCTGAGGTATGGGGTAATAATGCTATCTATATTAGAGTTAGGGGAATTAAATGATATGCTGATACATGTAAAGCATTTAAAAATACTTGATAAAAACCCACCAGTTCCATTTTTATTACTGGTTTATTCATAGGAGTCATTTTGCATGCACATTACAAATTAACGTGATCATTGGCAAAAATAAGTGCAACATTCAAGGCTATCTTGTCAATTTCACAATCATTTTTGAGTTGCTAGAGAGCAAGGGTTATAATGAATAGATCAACAAAAATATAGCTACATCAATGAAAATGATATGAAATGGATTATAAAGTATTAAATCACTCTGATAAGAATGAAATTGTTACTGTAACAAGCCAGAAGAATCCATATATTAGATTTTTTAAAATGTGGTTTACTTTTCTACCAATTATAAATTCAGCATGAAGTGGATTTTGTAGGCTTCTAATGGAATTTCTGCTGCCTTGTTGGCCTGTTACTTCTAGAAGATAAAAGATTTCTGGAAGAGTGAAATTTGCCATATGTGTTAGAGAGAACTTTACAAAAGAAGTGTTAATATCACTGGAAGTTATACCAAGTATTTGATACTTTAGAAATAAAAGTAGTTTTATAAAAACTACATAATTAACGCACTTATTGAAATAACCATATTTTGATCATCTTCTTTTCTTTTTATTTTTAAATTTTTATAAGTTCATTTTAATTATGTAAAATAATGGGCTTCAGCCGGGCGTGGTGGCGCACACTTGTAATCCCAGTACTTGGGAGGTGGAGACTGGAGGATCCGGGTTCGCTGCCAGCCTCAGCTCCTTAGTGAGGCCTTCCACAACTTCGTGAGACCTGGTTTCAAAATAAAGTATAAAAAAATAGGGCTGGGGGTGTAGCTCAGAAGTAAAACGCCCCTGGGTTCAATCCCCGGTACCGCAAAAAAAAATAATAATAATAATAATAATGGGCTTCATGGTGGCTCATACTTTGATCATATCCACCATCCATTAGCATCCTTTACTCTTCCTTCCTCTGCCCTGCCCCCATTCCTCTTCTCTAGTAGTTTTCTTGCTACTTTTACATTCTGTGGGGTTTTTTTTTTTGAGATTCTACATATGAGGGGAAACAGACAATACCTATTTTCTTGATCTTGATATAGAGAATAGTACGAATTGTGGCTACTTTTAATAATTGAGTTGATTCTAGAAAGGTTAAAGTACAAAAGTAAATATTTGCATAGTGGATCTGAAGACATTTGGCTCTTTTATTAGGTGTCTTAATTTTTATTTATTTTTTAACTTTTACTGGTAAATTGTAATTATACACCATAGTGAGATTCAAAGTGATACAAACATACATACACATATCACTTGTATTTCCTTCCCCACCCACCCTGCTCCCTCCTTGCCCCTCCTCATACATGTTAGATTGGTAGCAAAACCTTCATATATTTGGTTCTTTTTTCCCCCTGTTTTTTAATATGTTTTTATTGGTGCATTGTAGTCTCACATCACAATGATTATCAGTTTGGTGTTAACATACATGCACACAGGTCTTGGTGTCCCTCCCCCCCCCGACTCCCCCACCACATGTAGCACTGAGAATGATGTTGGTATAATCTCATATGTACACATTGTTTATGATAGTAATTCCATAGATTCAATATTTGGTTCTTAATGGTTACTGTCTTAATTAGTTTTCTGCTGCTATAACAGAATACCACAGACTGGGTAATTCATAATTAAGACAGATACATTTGGCTTATGATTCTGGTGGCTGGGAAGTCCAAGAGCATTGAGCCGCCACCTGGCAGGAGACTTTGTGCAGTGTCATGATATAATGGAAGGACAAACAAGCCTGGGCAAACTCAGTGTTGTATCAGGAGCCCACTCCTGCAATAACAGTGTTACCCATTCATGAGGGCAGAGCCCTCACTGCCTAAGGCCCCCTGTCTCCACACTGTTGCAATGGTAATTAAATCTCCACGTGCATTTTGAAGAGGACATTCAAACCATAGGGGTTGCCCTTCCCTAAGTCACTCATGTTCTTACTGTTGCTGCGACCCTTTTCTGTGAGGCATCTGGACATGGTCATGTGCCACTGGGTGATGGAACCAGTGGTCGGATTACTATTCCACAACAGATCCTGCTCTTAGGACTTCGATTGATCTCATCCTCATCACATGTTATATCAGTCAGTGCTGTATATTACAGGGGTCAGAAGTATGTTGCAGTCTACACAAATCTATATGTAGTTTACTTGCTAAAGCTTTTGTGGAAAAATTCTGTGAGAGCTGGAGAAATCAAGTATTTTTTTCCTTTCTTCTTCCCTGACTCTTCCCCATTCCCTGATAGGTGCAAAGTCAATGCAGTCAGCTTGAGATCTCAAAGGGAATTTTTTCTTCTGTATTACAAAAGACCTCACAGTTAGCTATATTTTATTCCTGAAATTATAAAAGCAATTTCAATTAAATAACAATGGGTAATCATCTAGCTTAAGGTCCTGCCATTCCTGTATTACATTTTTACTTTAAGATCTCTCTGTGAGCAGTAGTTTTCTCATTTTACACGTCATGTAATACAGGACTTTATACTGTTACCTTAATAAAGCGGAGTCTCTTCTTTTTCCCTGAGTAGTAATAGAGTTACACCCTGCTATCACTGTGACTCATTCTTGCCCCTGATTCCTAGAGAAGCTGCTTGGCTGCTGCGGCTGTGCTGTGACAGCTTAGCACTCAATGAACGTAAGCTGAGAGGTGCATTGACCTTACAGACACTCTCACCTCTGGAATCCCTCTTACAGACTGGCTGCTAAGGTGTGTTAGACAAAGGAAAATGCCTTCTCTCTTGTCCTGTAGATGCCAATCAACAGTATGATGGAATGATAACAGAGCTGGATATAAAAACAAATTACTTTCTAAAAATCATTTCATTGCAAAGGAATACATTTCGGCCAGGTATGGTGGCATACTCCTGTAACCTCACTCAGTACGTGGGAGGCTGAGACAGGAGGATTGCAGGTTTGAGGCCAGCATGTTCTGTGGTGTGCTACTATTGGTGGGAACAAAAATAAATTAAGAAGCCTGGGGATGCAGCTCAGAGGTGGAGGTTGATTCTTATTTATTTATTTACTATTGTTATTATTTTTAATTCTAAAAGTATATTTCTGTGTTGAAATGTCTGCTTCTAAAAAATCTTTTAGAAACTTACAAACTTCAGTGCTGGTAAACCTCAATTCTTTCTTTGGTTTCAGGATAGTACTGACTTTTTACAACATAACCACATTTTGCATATAATTTAAGATTAGTTGATATATCTAGTATTTAAACCATTATCCCTACAGATAAAGCTCATTTTTTGAACTCCTATAATTCTGGCTAATTTATATGATGTGCCTATTACAACTGCACAGTTAAAAAGAAATGAAAATTTTGAGCAAATTCAAAACTTAAGCAAGGTGTACATAACACAAGGTGTACATTTATACTATTTATAAAGAAAACTTTTCCCAGATCTGTTTTATGGGAAATGTGGAACACTGTGCATTACTCTTATCTAATTTTTAGATAACAATTTTCTTAGGTTCTTCTTTTTGTCCTTTAAGCTCCAGAGCTTAATTCGTCTTACTTTCTGCATATGAAACTAATAAAGATGCATATTTTTCAGTAGACATCAGCCTTTCGCTAATTCAGAATGCCTATTTCTTTAATTAGTTTAAATTAGAGATTATGTTTCTCTCCAAACAGAATGCATCCTTACGTCAATTAAATGAGAGTTTTTTGATGAAATGTTCCCTAACAGAGAGTAAGTAATTGAGATATAATTGTTCGTAGATGAAAAATAACTGCCACTTTCATGGCAAATGTGAGTTTAATGCAGATGATTTCCATGATTATGATGTGTTTTATGCTGCTTTTTATACCACTGTTTTGGAAGCATTCATAGTACCAGTAGAGGCAAAGGCATCTTAATGTTTGCTTTTGTGCTTGGCAACAAATAGTCTATAAAATATGTAGTAGTTAATATTAAAAGCTCATGCCAGATTGTAACATAAAGAGTTTATTCAATCTCTTTAAAGGCATCAATTCGAAGCTTCATCTGAATGAATTCTCATTTAGCATTTGAGTACCTTACAGTTTTCAGCAGGTGAGCACTGGTGGGGTTAGGAGGCATGTCTCCTCACCATCCACGCCCGTGTTGGCACAGCCCCCAAACTCTTAATGGGCTGCCTTGCTCCTTCTCTTAAGAGGACCAATGGTGACAAGATCCTTCAGTGCACAAGGGCTTGGTTGAATGACCAGAGCATATTTAACAATGTTCCTTTTGAGCCTTCTTTGTAAGAGGGAGAAATGAAGAGAGGTACCAAGTTTATAAATTCCCCCAGGTCCTATTGGTGCACCAGGCGGGATGGTTTTGTATATCATGGTTGTATTTTTCAAGGTTACCTTTACTTACAATTTGGTTACTTGCTTCCCTCCACTGACAGTCTCCCCACATACTTGTTAACTCCTAATAATGATCCGGATCCTTTTAAAAGTCAAATATTATAATTTTTTAATCAAATTGCAGAGAGAGTCTAGAATGGTTTTAGAAAGATATGACAAGACAATTCTTGCTGGTGCAGAGAGCCTACTCATGGGGAGACAATAGCTCATTTTTCATTTTGATCAGACATTTACACTTGAAATCTACCTAGCCTTGAACACATTACTGAAACATCTGTGGCTCAGTTTCCTTGTCTGTAAAATTAGAGGATTAGAAACAATGCATGCAAGTTCTTGATACATACCCAGTACAATAGAAGATGCTTCAATGTTTAGCTGTAAGAAGAATGAAAGGGGAAAAGGAGACAGAGAGAGGCAAGTGCTGCTTGGAGGCCTGTGTGCTGGGGAGAAGACCGGAGATCCAAACCATCTCACAGTGAGCCCTGGACTGTCCAACACACAGAGGTGCTCCTCCAGGATGTATTATTACAATGAACCAATAAATTAAAAAAATTACAAAGAAAAGAAAAAGAAAAGAGTGCTGCACTACTCATCTAACTTCCTGGAGCAGAGTGTGCTGATGTCAAGCAGAGGTTTGATTGGGATTAACAAAGCCAAAAGATGTGGGGCTTTATTAGAACAGAACATTATCCTGCACTACTTGGTAATTCTCTTTTATTTCAAATACATTTTTTAAACCTTAGACTAGTCGACTAAACTTGTCTTTTTTTTTTTTTTTGCAGTACCAGGGATTGAACGCAGGGGTGTTCTACCTCCGCGCTACACCCCCCGCCCTATTTTTTATACTTTATTTTGAAACCAGGTCTCACGAAGTTGCAGAGGGCCTAAGGAGAGAGAGAGAGAGAGAGAGAGAGAAAGAGAGAGAGAGACAGGGAGAGAGAGAGTGAGAGAGCTGAGGCTGGCCGCGAACCCGGATCCTCCGGTCTCCGCCTGCCAAAGTACCAGGATTACAAGCATGCGCCACCACGCCCGGCTAGTCTTGTCTTTATAAACAAATTACAAAGATAGAGTTCTATATGCCCCAAAACTTTCCCTTTTGCTGATTTTGGCATTGCTATAGTATATTTGTCACAGCTAAGGAGCTAACGTTGGCACATTGCTATTAAGAAAATTCCATATTTTGCTAGATTTTATTAATTCTTCTCTAATGTCCTTTTTCTGTTCCAGGATGCTGTCCATGACACCACATTATATGACTCATCTTTTTTCTTTAGGCTCCTCTCAGCAGTGATGAGTTCTTAGGCTTTCCTTGTTTTCGATGGCTTTGACAATTTGGACATGAACTGGTCAGTTATTTTGCAGAAGGTCCCATAAATTGTATTAATCTGATGGTTTTCTCATAGTTATACTGGGGTTATAGGTTTGGGGGAGGAAAACCTCTGAAGTGATTTGCTATTAATCCACACTACTATAGGGGTACCTGCCATCGAAATGACATTAAAGATATTAACCTTGGTCACCTGGTTAAGATAGTATTTCAGCTTTCTCCACTGTAAATTTTTCCTTTTTCTACTATTTCCTATACCATACACTTTGGTAGCAAGTTACTGGGCACAGCCTGTACTTATGTGATGAGGAGTTTTTCTCTATCTCCTTTGGTGGGGGGCGATATCTACATAAATTATTCAAAATTCTATTGAGAGATTTATCTCTTCCTCACTCCCCATGTTCTTATATATCTAATCATTATTCCTATCACCATAAACTCATGAATATTTATTTTAAACCATGGGTTATAATCCAACAGTATTTTATTTACTTTGTTGTTCAAATTGTCCTAGTTTGAGTCACTGGGAGCTCTTTCAGGTTAGCTCCTATGTCCCTTTGGTATAGCCCTACCATGTCTGTTTTTGAGCTTTTTCTTGCTTTCTGACATTGTAAGATGCTCCAGGCTTATCTTGTATATTCCCTCTTCTGCCTTAAGAATCAATCATTTCCCTAAGGACCCTGGTTCATTTTATTGGATAATGGCTTTTGAAACCAAAATTGGTGCTGGATTGTTGGTTGCTACAGAGGCATAGCTGCTTCTAGGCCCTCTTCAGGAGAAGTTAGCAAATATATATGTGTATGTCAACCCATGAGTGTACACACACACACACACACACATACACACACACACGTATGTATATATATATATATAATTATATTTATCTCTCTGAATTTATATTATGTATTTAAACATGAGTTTATATTGTTGTTTCCAAATCTAATACTGTATCATATAGGATATTCAAGCCTCCCCCTTTTGCCTGTTGAAAACTTCCCACTCCCAACAGAGAGAAATCTGGCTCCAACCATTGGTCATCCATTTCCTTTTTTGTTCTATCCAGGCATACATACTGTACTGTGGTTTCAGAATTGTTGATTTACATTCCCTCGAGAAACAACTTAACCAACTGGAGCATGATGCTTATGTTAAGCTCTTTTTGTCTTATATTTTCCAGTTATTTACAAAGCTACTTATGTCAACACTTCTTTAATCCACTGTCATCATGAGATTATTTTATGCATTTATCATAAATTAGATTCCTTTGTCAAAATATGCATTCTAGATCTGCCAATCTAGTTATTTTTTAATCTGCATACATTTAGAATTCACTATTTGTTCCATAAAGTTCTACAAGCTTTGACAAATGCATAGTATCATGTATTCACCACTACAATACCATGTAGAATGCTTTTACTCCCCTAAGAAGAAGCTCCTCTGGGTTCCATCTCATTGCCAGTACACATCAGGAAGCCTCTTGCAATCTTTGATCAGTTTTCTGTCTCTATGCTTTTGCTTTTCCCAGGATGTTGCATGACTAGAATCACAGAATATGTAGCCTTTTCAGATAAGTTTCTTTCACTTTGTAAAATACATTTAAGATTCATTCACATTGGACCATGGATTAATATCTCATTCTGTTTCGTTGTTGAGTAAGTCTCTCTGGTTATATCAGTTTATTTATCCATTCACCTTTTGAAGAACATCTTAATTGCTCTCAGTTTTTGGTCATTATGAAAAAAACTGCTAGAAACATTCATTTTAAGTTTCGCATAGACATAAATCTAAATCAGCAGGATAAATACCTTGGCAGGTGACTGGTGGGGCATATGGTAAGACTGTATTTAGCTTTATAAAAACTGAAAAACTCCTTCCAAAGCGACTATACCATTTTTCAGTCTGACCAGCAACATATGAGAATGCTTCACCAGCAGTACTGATATTGTCAATTGTTTTGAGACTTCAGACATTTTAATACATATGTAGATAGAGTGGCATCTTATGCCTGTAATTTGCAATCCCCTAATGCCAAATGCTGTTGAGTGCCTTTTCATATTTATTGGCTATCTGTTTATCCCTTTGGCAAGGAGTCTGGTCAGCTCTTTTGACCATTTTTAACTGGATCATTTGTTTCCTTATTGTTGTTTTTAAGAGTTATTTCTTATATTTCAGATATAAGTCCTTTGTTGTGTAGTAATTTACTGCATAACAACATCTTGGTCAATGGTGGGTTCATACACAATGGGGATCCAAAAAGATCTTAATAGAGCCGAAAAACTCATAGCCTAGAGATGTTGCAGACATTACAGCAAAATGCATTACTCCTGTGTTTGTGGCAATGCAGGTGTCATCAAACCTACTGTGCTACCAGTCACCTATAAGTATAACATACAATTATGTACAGTATACAATGCTTGATGATGACAATAAATGTTATCTGCTTATGTATTTATTATACTATACTTTATATTGTTATTTTAGAGTATACTCCTATTTATAAAAATGTTAACAGTAGAACAGCCTCAGGCAAGTCCTTTAGGAGGTGTTCTGGAAACAGGCATTGTTATCATAGCGGGTCACAGCTCCATTCACATTACTGTACCTGAAGATCCTCTTTTGGGACAAGGTTTGGAGGTGAAAGACAGTGACATTGATGATTCTGACCTTGTGTAGGTCTAGGCTCAGATGTGAGTTGTGTCTTAGTTTCTAACAAAATGTCTAAAGTCAAAATATCTTATATAGCTGAGTGTAGCCAAAGTGTACAGTGTCCGTAAAGTGTTTTTTTTTTTTTGCTGTACTGGGGTTTGAACTCAGGGGCATTCTACCGCCGAGCTACACCCCCAGCCCTATGTTTTATTCTTTATTTTGAAGCAGGGTCTCACTAAGTTGCGGAGGGCCTCACTAAGTAGCTGAGGCTGGCCGAGAACCCGGATCCTCTGGTAGCCTCGCAAGTACTGGAATTACAAGCGTGTCCCACCTTGCCCTGCTATTTTTATCTTTTTATATATTTTCATTGATGCATTATAGTCTCACATCATAATGGAAATCACAGTGATAGTGACACACATGCACACAGCACTGGTGGGCTCTCCCCCAGCTCCCTCCCCACTCCCCCTTCCCCATGCAGGGTATTGAGACTGACATTGGTATTCTCACATATGTACATAATGTCTATGGAAGTGATTCCTTCATTGATCCTCCCTCTCCTCCCTCCCCTTCCCCTAGACCACTTCCCTGACTCCACTGAAGTTTCTCCTCCATTATCTGAAGTCCCTCTGGTATCCCGATTACCCCCTAGCTTCCGCATATTAGAGAAAACATATGACCCTTCACTTTCTGTGACTGGCTAATCTCACTTAACATAATGTTCTCCAGGTCCATCCATTTGCCTGCAAATGATGTCATTTTGTTCTTCTTGATTGCTCTATGTTCAAATATGTTTACATATACACATAGCATTGTGTTACAAATGCCTATAGTATTCAGTGCAGTAGCATGCTCTCCAAGCCTGTCATCAGGAGGAATAGGATATACCATGTGGCCTAGGAATGTAGTAGACTACATCTTTTAGGTCTGTGTAAGTCCTCTCTATGATGTTCACACAAGGATGTAATCACCTAAGATGCATTTCTTGGAATGCATCACCACTGTTAAGAGATGCATGGCTGCATACGTGATTTGCAAATATTTTCTCCCAGGCTGTGGCTTGTCTTCTCATTCTTCAAACAGCAAAAGTTTTTTTTTTTTTTTTTGTGGAACTGGGGATTGAACCCAGGGGCATTCTACCTCCGAGCTACACCCCCAGCCCTATTTTTTATTCTTTATTTTGAAACAGTGTCTCACTAAGTTGTGGATGCCTCACTAAGTAGCTAAGGCTGGCGGTGAACCTGGATCCTCCAGTCTCAGCCTCCCAAGTACTAGGATCACAAGCGTGCGCCACCACATCTGGTTGTAAAAGTTCTTAATTTTATTCTTATTCTTCTTTTATTCACAACTATATTCCTTTCTATATGGTGTCATTCCACTTATTTTGGGGTAAATTATATTAATTTCTACTGCTCTAATAGTTATTATATTTTACTTAAATGAACTGCTATATGTGGAGTGATATATCTCATAATCTTAGTCTTTCCCATTCTTCATACAGTGACAGTTGCATCTGTCAGAAGTGCAATACAAGGCATCTCCAACCATCTAAAAATCAGCGGAGAAGGCCCAGGACTGGAGGGATACTACCACACTGTACATAGAGCAGAGTGTTCCTGGGCATTAGACTCAGGAATCTTAGTCCAAATTCTGCTTTTAGTATTTTCTGGTTGTGTCAATGCAGGGAAGTTACTTAACTTTTCTTAATTTCTGTTTCCTTGCCTGGAAAATGAGGACAGTATCATTCTCCTGTCTTCAGGTGCTATTAGAAGAATATATTTAAAGCGCTTAGCATAGGACCAGAGATGGTGTCAGCTCTCTGTACATATTAGTGCACACTGGTTTTTCTCTTTTCTGTGTCCCAAATTTTCTTTCAAGCCTCTCCTGATTTTCCCTATTGGGAACTCCTTACTCAGCTGCTACCTTTTATCCACTATTTCTATTACAATTCAAGATATTCCGCCTTGAAGAGCTTTTGTATTTTTTTCTATGCTATAAATGACTCATTCTTATTTGATGATTTCCCTACTGCAAGCAAATGCCTGTTCTAAGTGCTTCTTAATGTCTAGATCACTAAATTCTTGAACAGGTCAAGGGAACATCATTCATAAACAACACCGGCAATGTTGCCTTTCTCTTACCCCTCATTTTTTTAAATGTGATTTTATTGGTGCATTATAGTCTCACATCATAATGAAATTCATATTGACAGTGACATACATGCACACAGCACTTGGTGCCCCTCCGCCTCCCCATTCCCCCCCCCCCCAATACAGAGTACTGAGATTGACGTTGGCATATTCTCATATGTACACATGGTCGATGGTAGTAATTCCATTAATGAACCTCACCCTTCCCCTTCCCCTTCCCTTAGACCACCTCCCTGGCTCCTCTAAGGTTTCTCCTCCATTCCCTCTGGTAGCCCAATTACTCCCTAGCTTACACATATTAGAGAAAATATATGACCCTTCACTTTCTGTGACTGACTGATCTCACTTAACATAATGTTCTCCAATCCTTCCATTTTCTTGCAAATGACATAATTTTGTTCTTTATTGCTGAGTAGAATTGTATTTTGTGTATTTTCCATAGTTTTGTAATCCATTCATCTGTTGATGGACACCTAGGTTGGTTCCATAATTTGGCTATTGTGAATTGTGCTGCTATGAACACGGGTATGTATATATTACTGTAGTTCTCTGGTTTCAATCCTGATCATATGGCGGATCCATTTCCAGTTTTCTAAGGAATCTCCACACTGATCTCCATAGCCATTGAACTAGTTTGCACTCCCACCAACAGTACAGAAGAGTTCCTATTTCCCCACATCCTAGTTAGCATTTATTGTTATTTGACTTCTTGATGATTGCCATTATGATTAGGGTTAGATGGAATCTCAGAGTAGTTTTTATTTGCATCTCCCTGATTGTTAATGATGTTGAACTTTTTTTCATGTATCTATTGGCCATTTGTATCTCTTCTTTTGTGAAGTGTCTATTCAATTTGGTTGCAATTTCTTGATTGGGTTATTTGTTTTTTAGTGTAAAGTCTTTTAAGTTCTTTGTATATTCTAGGTGTTAGTCCTCTGTCAGTGGAATAGCTGGCAAAGATCTCCCATTCTGTAGGCTTTCTCTTTAGACTCTTGATGGTTTCCTTTGATGAGCAGAAACTTTTTAGTTTAATGCCATTCCACTTATTAATTCTTGTTTTAATTTCCTGTGCTTTGGAGGTCTTGTTGAGGAAGTTTCTACCTGTGCCTATATGTTGGAATGTTAAACCTATGCCCTCCTCTAGTAATTTCATAGTCTCTGGTCTAACTTCCAGGTCTTTGATTCATCGCAAGTTGACTCTTGTGCAGGGTGAGAGGTATGGATCTTACCCCTCATTTCTAACCCAGCATCATGCCCTGTCAATTGACTACAGGATGATATTTTCAAACCATGTATCCTGTGATTGGATAGAAATATTTCATATTATTAATATGAGTGGGACTGGGGTGTTGCTCAGTGGTAGAGTTCTTGCTTAGCAGGTATGGGGTCCTGAGTTGGATCTCCAGCACCAAAATAAAAAGGAGGGATGATTAATTTATCCCCCAAAATCCCAATATGAATTTTTCTAGATCTGACAAACTTTTTCTAAAATTTATTGATAATTAATGTTTGAGAATAGAAATATATCAAAGCAATCCACCATGCCACAATAATTAAAGAATCTGATACTGATATATATTTTTTATCGAGCAAAATTACACATGAATATGTATAGATATGTATAGATATGTGGTTAATTCATATGTAGGTATTGTGTGTATATATGTGTATATTAATTTGTATATATGTGCATATATGTATATATACATATATCTAAATTTAAGCATACTATAGTTATAATATTTCAAATTGTCAGGGAAAGGATGGACCACATTGAAGGTTCTATACTACACAGTAATCTAAGCACAGTCTCTGGGGACAGACTGCCTGGTGTGAGTCCTGGCTCTGTCATTTCCAAGATGTATGACCTAAGCCAGGTTACTTAATTTATTGGATTATTACTTTAGTTGCTTTTGTGCTTAACAGGAAAACAAAGTACCTACCTCAAAAGGTTGTTGGGTGCATTAAATGAATTAATGCATGTAAGTAGCTTAGAATAGGCCCTGGTACTAAATGCTAATAAGTATGAACAACTACTACTATTGTTTTTAACATACAGCTTAGGCAGTTACCTATCTATTTTGGAAAATAAACTTTTAGTGCCTAGTCTAGAGCCCTACACTGATGGGTTTTTGAATTCTTATGATATGGATTAATACTGACTTTCTAAAATAGACAGTTTTAAATTTTGTAATGAACATAGTAAGTGGTGAAGGGTTCTCTAAGGGATAGCCTTTTAACACATTATCCAAAATGAGGATTGCACACTCAATTGCTTAGCAGGTCAATCAATGAAGTAGACCGGGCAGAGCATGTGGTGAAGGCAGGCCTCACAGACCATTTAAGAGGATAACTGCTTCTCAACACCACATGATTATTGCCATGCAGAAGCAAACATGAGCTCACACTTTCTAAGATAACCTGAACATTTGAGTTTCCATACAAAGTGTTCTAATTCCTACATGTTTTAAACATTTAAGGGCCAAAGAAATCTGATAACCTGAACATTTGAGTTTTCATACAAAGTGTTCTAATTCCTACATGTTTTAAACATTTAAGGGCCAAAGAAATCTATGTCTGCAGACCAGAGTTGGTTTATATTGCTGGTTTGCCCTCTGAGGCTTAGAATCTCCATTAGGCTACACTACCATGTCTTGTTGCCTATGTGTATATCTGCATTGTGCCTTGTTCAGTGCTGTCTTTAGATAATAAAGACACAGTAACTGTTTTCTATTGAATCGATTTGATTTTAATCCCTAGTCTTTCTAATTCCAGTCAATGTTTTGAATCATTAATAATAGCTCCACTTGTTATCCATTAATTTAAATATAGAATGCTATTAGGGATTCTACATACACCCCTCTGATTGTTACAACAATCTTTCAGATCACTTTTCTTACTTTATACATGGAGAAAGAAAAATATTCAGTTACTTTTTTATACTTGAATTGGTACATTGCAAATAAATGTCACTGGTAAGGTTCGAAGTGATACAAACATACATGCACATAGCAGTTTGTGCAATTTCCTCCAGACACCAACCCACTCCCACGCCCATACATGTTAGTGAGATTGCAGTGATACCTTCATATATGGACACAGCATTACTTGCATTGCTTCTTTCATCAATTCTTTTACCCCTTCCCAGCTCCCCTCTTCTACTAGTCTTTATGTTCATTTATCTGAAGTCCCCCTTGTTTACTATTTTCCCTCTGGCTTCCATATATGAGAGAAAACATATGGTCCTTGACTTTCTGAGACTGGCTGATCTCACTTGGCATACTATTCTTTAGTTCCATCCATTTTCCTGCAAATGACATAAGTTTGTTCTCCTTTATGACTGAGTAAAATCTCATTGTGTATACATACCATATTTTCTTTATCCATTCATCTGTTGATAGACACGTAGGTTGGTCCATAATTTGGCTATTGTGAATTGTGCTGGTGTAAACATGGATATGAGTTTATCACTATAGTATTCTGACTTTAATTCCTTTGGAAAGATACTGGGCACTTGAACTGAGTAGACACTTCTCAAAGAGGTTAAGTTACTCTTTAAAAGATCCAGGGCTAGTGACCTTTGTAGACTTGACACCACATTGTATAGGTCTGCCCTTTTGAGCAAGTGAGAGATCAACATTAGTAATGCGAAGCCCAGATCTCTCCAGGGTACAACTTGTCCTGGTGTCAGCTAACTGGGGCGATGATCAAGTCTTGTACTGGAAAGGCTTTTTATAGGACCACTCCATTGGATGACCTTGTCAGGCTTACAGCTTAGAATGCAGAAAATACAGGAAAAAGTCTTCCACTTACAAATGGGTCGCTATCCAAATGTGCATTTGTAACTCAGTTGTTTGGAACCCAGAATTCATTTTCCTACAGACACAGTTACAAATAGTGGCTATGTTTCCCCTGAGGCTCGTCCACAGAAGACTATTTAGACTTAATGTTTCTGAAATAGTGTACATTTGCCATGAAAATGTAGAGAAAATAGAACTCTTGTAATTCTAGTAATTAAATAAAGGAAAAAAAGTGAAATTGAAGGAAAACTTTAAAATGTATCTTGAATGCTGATTTGAAGGAAAGGGGGATTTACCCAGAAGAGGAGGCAGACAGAGCTTTGAAAGTAATTTTATAGGGGTTTTAAGGTCGGTTTCTGTATGCTTTCAAAGCATTTGAGAAATTAATGGAATCATGTCCTCAAAATACTGATTTCATTTCATGACTTTCAGATTTTTTAACCTAATCTCCTTCTTAATATTATTTCTGGTGTCCAATTTAGACAAAGAGGAAAGACATGAAATGGGAACAGGAGAAGATAAATAGAGATATACTTCCTAATAATGCAGAAGTTGAAAGAGACTAATAAATTAAATTAAAGATCATGTTTGTGTTTCTATAACTGTGCAAGAAGCGTGAACTGTGTGAGTAGCCGTGAACCATGAGCTCTGCTAAGAGAAAAGCTTAGTCTTTGATTCCCCTGGAGAGACGCAAAACAGTGCTGGTGGCAGAGACCTTTTCTCTGAGAAATCCCAGAGGCTATTATTGTTTTATTTCACCATCTCAAGGCATTTGGATCATGCTCCCTGGCAAATGTAGGATCAGTACAGGGTTGAGATCCAAAGGGCAAAACTCTGTTTAAATGCATGAAATTCTTAGAATTCTGAGTATTTATTAAACAGGAGAGACTTTGCCCTCATATAGAAATCAGTACCATAATTTAATGCCTAGGTTTAACCATGCATCTTGTTTACTTTCAGCCAGGCACCCAGGTGAAAGGTGCATTTCAGATGGCCAGATGGTTGGACAGGAAGTAGAGGAAGGATGGATAATCTCCTGGCAGTTACACAGTGTGTTTAGATAGCTGAACAGAGCAAAAGCCCTTCCTGTCAAACACAGTTTTCCCTAGAAAGGGGGAAGAAAGTGATAGTTGGGAGAAAAGGGGTTTGTGGCCATAGGAAACACAAATAAACCAGGGTGAAGAAACCAAAAATGAACAAGTCTACACAAATAGCATCATGTATGTGGGCAGACACATAGAATTTCCCTTTGTCATTCTTTCAAGACTCAGAGAGAGTTTCTTCACTGGCCCTCCCTGTCAATAAATCAGCTGGCTTAGTTGGACAGTCATATTGAAATGCTACTACTCTGAACTAATAGCAACACAGAAACATAAACTATAAAACAGAAATGTCTGCGTTGTCATTGTCCCCAAGGAATGTTCTTAATTCATCACTATTAAAGGGGATTTTTAACACAGA
Organism: Glis glis; assembly: GCA_004027185.1. Classification (NCBI taxonomy): domain Eukaryota; kingdom Metazoa; phylum Chordata; class Mammalia; order Rodentia; family Gliridae; genus Glis; species Glis glis. The sequence goes on along the minus strand of PVJS01006097.1, from coordinate 19,566 downwards.
TGCATTTTTCTTCTTTTTTTTTTGAGTTGTGAATTTGAGACATTGATCCCCAGTAGGATTTATTATTATGATTTTCAGTAATGATAAAAAAAATCCAGAGTTCCTTGTTTCTGATGGATTATGTTCTTATCAGCAAGTGAAATTAAAATGAAATGTATTTTAATTATATTAATTTCTTATTTAAAGTTGAAGTGTCAAGTCACCTTTTTTTTTTTTTTTGTGGTTGGTACCGGGGATTGAACCCAGGGGCGTTCTACCTCCGTGCTACACCCCTGGCCCTATTTTTTATACTTTATTTTGAAACCAAGTCTCACGAAGTTGCGGAGGGCCTCACTAAATAGAGAGGGAGAGAGAGAGAGAGAGAAAGAGAGAGAGAGAGAGAGACAGGGAGAGAGCGAGAGAGCTGAGGCTGGCCCTGAACCCGGATCCTCCGGTCTCCGCCTCCCAAAGTACTGGGATTACAAGTGTGCGCCACCACGCCTGGCTTCAAGTCACCTTTTAACTTATGGGAACCTTAGAATAATGACAAATGTAGTTTGAAAGTGGTATGATTTTGGTGAAGTGACTACTTAAAAATGTTTAGGGTAAGTGGACAATAAAGTGTGCTTTAGAGCACCCCCCTCAATTTTTAAAAAGTCTATACATACTTGGTGTTTTTTTGCTAATTGAAATGAAATGTCTTCTAAACATGCAAGATTAGAGTTTTAACAATAACAGAAATTGCATTATATAAGGGAAATATGAAAAATTTTGTTTCAGATAGTCACAGTTTGATTGAGATAGCTAATTATCCTAAATGGTAAGATTTCTGAAATCTAAGACTTTTATTCCTCGAGTTCATGCTTACTTATTTTATACTGATCATTATTACAGGTTTGCAAAGTATTTAATCATCTTTCTCCAAAAAGGTTTGAGTTGTTAAAGTTAGTTTTCATTTCATGTCATATTTAAAAAGTGCACCTAGATAAAGATAGCATGTGCAGAACAGGTCCAGGTAATAGCAATGGACTGGGTCATAATATTACCCATTGACCTTGTACTACCTTTGATCAATTCTTCTTTACCATTTCTTGTACTATAAATGACCAGTGTAGACTTATCTGACAACTAGAACAGTTTTTAAATAAAAAAATTCATGTACTTTCATCCTATGAATTTCCTATATAAACTTTTTGGGACTTGAGAAATGCTAACCCTTTAATAAGTTTAATGACTACAGAGACTATTCTTTTGGGAGTAGGAGAAACGTTGTATATTGATAATAGCTATAATCTCATATTCTCCATGATTCTTTGCTAATGGATTAGTACCCATGAGATCAACTCATTTACTTCATGCTCTCTAGCAATTTCACAATTTACTTTGCAAATGCTGACTATAGTCACATCCATATTATCCCTTCTTTTCCCAATTAAATCCTGAACTCCTTAAAATTATATTTTCCTTCTTGTATTTCCTTCTCCCACAGTAACAAAGCTAGAACACCTTACTTATGGACACTGAAACGTGGGATACAAAAAAGCACTTTTATTTAGTATATATTGCCTGTTTTTCTTTTTTTAATTTAAATTTATAGGCTTGTTTTCTATTTGCTTTGCACATGTAAGCATCATCTTACCAACTACATTGTAATACCACATTGATAGAGCCTTGTTTTTCAGTAGTGGTGTAACATTGGATCTCTTATTACTGTTTATCACATTGTAGAGAAGCAGTAGTATGACAATGAATAGCTGCCAATTAGTTGTCAATTATGGAAGGGAATAGGAGAGAAGTAGAAAGGCCAAAAGTTTTGGACTAATCTGTGATAAATCTGTATCATCATTTCACAGCCTAATTATATATTCTTTTTGGTACATATCACATCATTAAAACTTTTTGTGTGGTATTGGGGATTGAACCCAGGGGCATTCTACCTCTGAGCTATACCACCAGCTCTATTTTATTCTTTATTTGGAAACAGGTTCTCACTAAGTTGTGGGAGGACCTCACTATGTAGCTGAGGCTGGCGGCAAACCCGCAATCCTCCTGTTTCAGGCTCCCAAGTACTGGGATTAAAAGCATGTGCCACCACGCCCATCTGCATCATTAAAACTTGATAAATAAATAATGCTTCTCAGCACTGTTATTTAACCAATTAAAGACGTGATGCTGTTAATACCTCCTGGTTGCTGAACAAATGCTAGACACTCAAAAAGGGAAGTAGCTAAACTTGAGAGATTTGGATCACTTTTTCAGCTAAGTCAAGACAAGATTTGCTTCCTTTAAGCAATCTAAGAGGTATTAGAGGATTAGAAGCAGAGGAAATTCCACCATTGCTCTGCTATACAATAGGTCCCTCAATAATAATATACAACTGGTGACAGAACTGGACAACCTGTCTTCTTAGAGTTTCTACTTCACATCACACCTACAATTTCTTCATTGTTTGGTTTCCAAAATCAATAGAAATAAACAAGGATGCTAGATTATTTAGTAGTACATAAACACTATAATTCTTATTTTTTTATTTTTGTGGTACTGGGGATTGAACCCAGGGGCGTTCTACCTCTGCGCTATACCCCTGGCCCTATTTTTTTATACTTTATTTTGAAACCGGGTCTCATGAAGTTGCCGAGGGCCTCACTAGGTAGAGAGAGAGAGAGAGAGAGAGAGAGAGAGAGAGAGAGCTGAGGCTGGCTGCGAACCCGGATCCTCCGGACTCCGCCTCCCAAAGTACTGGGATTACAAGCATGTGCCACCCACTATAATTATTTTTAAACTTAAATTTATTTAACTAATACTTAAATTTAAGACCTGAAACTATGAAACTACTAGAAAAAATCATAGATAAAATGTTTCATGACATTAAAATGGGAAATGATTTGTTTTGGGACCAGATCCTAAAAACACAAGAAACACATCACACATAAACAAATGATGTTATATCAAATCATCATTGTTTTAAATTTGTCAATTGGTGAATATGATCTGGATAGATATAAATGAAAGAATAGGTTTTTCAGTTAAAGAGTCCCACAAAGGATAAGAATAAAATGATGGAGGTTGTAGAGTTTCATATCTATTTCAGTGCCTTATGTGTCTTCTCTTGCCTACTTAAATGATTCCACATAACCTATCCATTGCCAGGCCCCCAATTCCATTTCAGGGCTCACTGGGCTTATTTCAGGTTCAGAAAGGCTGAGACTTTGGAGACTCAGGCAGCTAAGAAGAGCACTAGGTATCGAATGATGAGTAGAGTTCAGAACTGCCAGGACAGGAATCCTGTTAGACGAAACCACAGAGGGTATATAGTCATAGATCAGAATTAGAAGGATCTGAAAGTTGTCACAGCATCAACAATCAGGATTGTCAAAGAGGAACCAAGCCAGACACCCACAAATGGCAGAGAATGAGATTTTATTCAGTACTAACTCTTGCAAAAGGGGAGAGACCTCAGCGTAGCAACTCTGCAAGTAAAAGGCAGGAGAAGTTAAATTCTGGGGTGTGCTAGAGGAAAGGCATTGGAATGTGCTAAGGAGAGATTTGCCCATGCAGCTATGCCATCTGGTTTTGTTAACCAGTACTTCTACAGAGGGAAAAACTTCGTGTACCTTTATTCTGTGAGGTCGTGGAGCAAGTAGGAGCAAGGTGCTCCCAAAGGTAGACCTTTATTAACCCCCAGGAACCAGGGATGGGAGCTATTTCCTTGAATGTTTGCATTTCAAAGAGATGGTTCTCAGGTCCTGGGGGAGACATTTCTGGGTGGTTAGAAGATTTATATTTCAAAGGGTCAGAGACAAGATTTATAATTTCAAGCTTTCTAAATTAACTGCCCCAAGAAGGGCTCAATGGTCTATTGGCCTATTATCAGATTTCGGCTGGAACAAGCAGTCAATTTTCCTGGTGATACCAGGAAAATTTTCTCAGACAGGTATTTCCAGGTGGGCTGGGAAAGACTGGAAAGCAGTCATTACAGTACTATCCTTACATTGGACATAAACTGCCTCCCAGCCCAGTATTTGTCTTTGTATTGTCTTAGAAGAATCATTTCCAGAAGGTTCTGGTAAAGTGTTTGTCAGGATTTAATCTTCCCCAATTTCTAATTACTTCCCAGATGATGCAAGGAAATTTAGGGGCAGTAGAGACCTCTAGCAAGAAAAAATTTTGGTATATTTTATTAGCCTTATGATCTGTTCTAGCATGGTCGAAAGAGGCAAAGAGAAATGTCAAATCTAGCCTACAAAAATAAGCTGGTGCAAAATCACATATGGTTCAGGTTTATCTCAATAATAGAATGCCTCTATTACCTTTCCATCTTAGCTGTTTCCCCAATCTCCATAGCAACCACATCCCATAATAGGTGATTCTAGCTCACAGAGTGACTCAGCACTGTCCTTTGTATATGCAAGTTGAGAGAGATGGAAGGCATCGATCTCAGAAATGGCACACAGCAATCTGGGTCAATTCGTGGGTGTTGTGTACTGCGCTATCTGCCAAGTCTATTGATTTTCTTCTTCTGTGGTCTTCTTATTCACCTAGAAGTCTTCTGCAGTAGGTCTAGACAGACTTGCTTCACCTGTATAGTCCTTTTCTTCTTCCTTCCATTTGTGGCCATGAGCAACAGAAGTCATTTAAGGATATGATTCTTTAAAAAGTATGATATGCGGCATATGGTTGCTGCTGCTATTATAATTGCATATTTATATATATGATGACTAATCAAACTCCTATGATCAATAATAATGGCTCTCCTGGAAAAAATGCTTATATTTGCAGCCAGAACAATTCTTATCTTTTGAACAAACTGCATTAAGTTAGGAACTTTATTTAAATTAATAGCATACATCAAGATATTTCTTTGAGCTCAGTTGGGGCCAAATCTATTTGCTGAAGTGACTTGTTCTTCTCAGCATGTTAGTTTAATAATTTAATTTTAAAGTTCATTTGATTTGATCCAGCATTTGTACTTTTTAGGAATATAACCTGAAGAAACAAATGAACAGGCTCATGAAGATGTCGGTAAAAGTGTGTTCATCACAGCCTCAAAAAAAGGGAGCTAAAAGATGTAGAGCTGTCTACAATAGTGAAAAATTCTAAACAGTCCCCCGATATTCAACTTCAGAGGACTCATCAGATAAAATATGGAAGACCCTTGGCCGGGCGTGGTGGAGCATGCTTGTAATCCCAGTACTTGGGCGGTGGAGACCAGAGGATCCTGGTTCACAGCCAGCCTCAGCTACTTTTTTTTTTTTTTTTGCAGTACCGGGGATTGAACCCAGGGGCGTTCCACCTCTGCGCTACACCCCCGGCTCTGTTTTTTTATCCTTTACTGAAACCGGGTCTCACGAAGTTGTAGGAGGGCCTCACTAAGTAGCTCAGGCTGGCCAGGAACCCAGATCCTCCGGTCTCCGCCTCCCAAGTACTGGGATTACAAACGTGCGCCACCACGCCCGGCTCCAGCCTCAGCTACTTAGTGAGGCCCTCTGCAACTTCATGAGACCCGGTTTCAAAATAATGTATAAAAAAAAAATAGGGCCGGGAGTGTAGCTCAGAGGATGGAAAGATGGTGTGGTTTATTATTAAGTGAAGGAAGTAGCTTTCAAATGAATACAAACACTGACGTTACTTCTTTAAATATACACATAAATAGCTGGGCATGGTGGCACAAGCCTATAATCATAGTACGTAAGAGGCAGAGGCAGGAGGATCCCAGGATCAAGGCCAGTGAGACCCTATTTCACACTAAAAAATAAAATAGGACTGGGGGAATAGCTTAGAGGTGCAACCCCTACCCACACCACTGGGTTCAATCCCCAATACCAGAAAAATTACACATAAATATTGTATGTGTATGCACAAATACATTTAGACAAGTCTGTGTATGTATTGATATGTGTGTGTGTTTGTGTGTATGTAGACATACACATTATAATTATTATTCTAATAAAAATCAATATTAATAACGTAACAACCAAAATATAAAGAATGAAGAACATAAAATCACAGTTTGATTTTCTTGCTCTTTCTATCAACAAAACCTCAGGCAACCACACTAGCTCCTCCTCCGTTCCTAGCCAGGTCGTCCTTATGCCTGATAATGATGACTGGCTAAATATTGGCTGATAGCAGAAGTGTGGGAGCATGATTTGTTGGCCTATGTTTCCCTTGTGGTATTTCAGGGAACTGAGTAAATGAAAGGTTCCAGGCAACACAGTAAGAAAAGGTAAAGGGGTACCCCAAATTCCAAAATTCAGAACCTCAAGAGAGAGAGAAAATCAATATTTCCCTCTGTCTTGGAGAGAGAGTGTGCTGTGCTCCAAGGGCAGAAGGCCACCCTAAGGTGAGAATGACTGAAGTAGGTAGTAAGTTCTGGAATACAACTTTGACTTTGATGGAAGAAAAAACTCTCCCACTGTTGAGTAGCTCTGTCCTCCACTTATACGACATTGCATGGATATGCAACAGGGAGAGCTGGAACATGGCCTTTTCTAGGCAAGTGACAGTAGGGCTGTTCCCCAGAAGGGCTGTAAACCCTGAGATGGAGCACCTGCAGTCTGACCCTTGAAGGTGAGCTCTGGGTAATCCAGTGGACTTGCCATGCATGTTGCAGGAGCTTCTGAGTACTAGCTGTTTTGACTGGAGACATCTGGTCAGCTTGAAGGATGTGAATTTCATAGAGGGGTTCAGAGGTCTATTGAACATTCAAAATGAGCTTCCTCAGGGACTCTGAGGAGCCAGAATCCCTCCTAACAATGGTGCTATTTGCACTCAAGCTTTTGACCTGGAGTCTTGATTTTTGCACTGGTTAGTCTTTCCCAAAGACACAAGACTGAACAAAAGACCACCCTGAGAACAACTTAGCCACAAGTATGTCTTCTCATTTTCCTGGTTTATCTATTACAGTGCCAGATTTTTAAGGGATATTTTACTATGACATCCTCTAGGCCTAGCCTTTCCTGGTACATAGATATTTATTAAATAGTTATTGGGTGAATGAATGAATGAATGAATGAGGACAATATATCGTATTTACTGATATCCCACTTTTATCAATCAGGCCTCATTTTCCTGGTACATGGCATCTCTATTTATACATCATTATTATTGACTTTTGTGTCCCAAAGTTATAAGATTTATTTATTTATTTTCTGGTACTGAGGATTGAACCCAGGGGTGTCCTACCTCTGAGCTACACCTCCAGCCCTATTTTATTCTTTTGTGTGTGTGTACTGGGGATAGAACTCAGGGCCTCACACAGGTAAGGCAAGTACTCTGCCACTGAGCTACACCCCCAGCCCTTATTCTTTATTTTGAAATGGGATCTTACTAAGTTACTGCATGCTAGCCTTGAACCTGTGATCCCTGTCTTAGCTTCCCAAGTACTGAGATAATAAGCGTGTGCTACCATGACTGGCTATTTGTTTATTTATTGCAAAAATGTTCTTTGGTCTTGGAATTTCCATTTATTCAGCCTTGCCTCTCCTCCCTTTCTCTCTCTTCTCTCTCTCTCCTCTTCCCCCTCCCCTCCTCCTAGCTCTTGTAGATCAGCATCACCTGTGATAAATGTTAAATGCAGAATCCAGGGCCTCATCATCATCTCCTGGGCTGGGATCTGGGAGTTTACATATTTTTGTGCCTCTGCAGGTGATTTTAGTGTCTTCTGCTGGACATCCCAGCTTGAGGATCATTGCTAGTTAATCTGTTTAAAAGCTCACATTTTGTGTGGAGTCAGACTGGAAATACATGGCATCATGTATTAATTTTATTCTTTTTTAAACAGCCTATCCTCTCTGGAAAATTGTGAACTAACAAAGTAGAGAGGTGGAGAGTCAGGGTGACAGAGGTAGGTGGATCGATAAGAACTCTTTCTTGTGAGGGTAACTTGATAGGACTGTGCAGTTGGGGAGAATTGATTTTGTTCAGAGAAGTTTCCCTGTTCCTCAGAGTCTTCGGTGAATGTTTTTTTTTTTTTTTTTGTGGGATTCTTGCAGCATTCTGCTTCACAAGTCATAAGAGGCATTTAGGAGGGCTAGGAGTTTTTGTAAGCAAAGGAAGGCTTAAGAACTTTAAATCTCTCGGGTATAAGTTGTTTCCAGTGAATCATTTGTTCTCTTCATGTAAGGCATAGTACCAGTAACCACTGCAATCTACCATTCCTGCCTCTTGTTTTGAAGCTGGGATATTATCAGGTTCTTGATGTACTTTTCTAATCATGGCTTTCGTTTTCTAATATATACTTAATAAATCTGTATTCAGTTATCATTAAGTGCAGAACACTGAAGGAAGGATATTGCAATCACAGATTCTATCAGGCTAAATTATTTTTAATTAGCTGGGTATTGTTATAAAGAATACTCTGTGATATCCCTGTATTCAAGTACAAAATAGGCCTGAAAAAAATGCACATGGAATGAGGAACCGTTGTCATAAGTACCTTCTGATCTATTTCTCTCTGCTGGTGATATGAATAGCTCTCAAACTTTCATTAGGAATGTGCACTGGACACCAGTGGAGCTGTTCAACCCTAAGGCCTAAAGGAAATAAAAGTAGATGGTGGCTCTTTTTTAAAAACAATGAAATTCATGTTCTTCTAGTCAAACACACTATAAAGCAGCTGTTTTCATCTTTATGTGAGCATGAGTATTGAATTGTGTGCCCTAGTCCCTGAAGGTTCACACAGGAAGAGAGACCTCTTCTGCCAGGCTGATGATGTGGTGGTGGATATTGTTTGCTCTTGTATTCAAAGTAGAGCAAATATCTAGAAAAGGGTAGGTAAGTATACAACTCAACAAACTCTACATATGTGCCCATACCTGTGTGGCAAGCACCCCAGAAAGTCATCTTTTATGTCCCCTTTCAGAGGCTATTTCTCAAAAGGATAACCATTAGCCTGACTTCTAACATCATAGATTAGTTTTCTCTTATTTGGTTCTTTCTATAAATGGAATCCAATGGAATATACTTTTTATGTCTGATTTCTTTGCAACATGGTTATGAGATCCACGTGTATTTTGGGGTATATTGTTAGGTTTCCCTATTTCCATTGGTCTATAGTATTGTACTTTATAAAATACCACACTATATTTATCCATGATTCCTTTCTATGGTTGAAGGACAAATGAATAGCACCTAAATTTAGGCAAACAAAAATACTGCTCCAACTCAACTCATTTTATGAAGCTAGTATTACTCCAATACCAAAACCAATGACAGTTCATAAAATAAAGTTATAGATCAATATCTCTCATGAACTTAGATTTAATATCTTCAACAAAATATTGGCAAACTGAATAAAAATGTATAATAATTCTGCAATATGACCAAGTGTTATTCATTCCAGGTATGAAAAGCTTGTTCACCATTTGGAAATTGATTAATATAATTCACCATATCAGCAAGCTAGAGAAGAAAAATTATGTGATCATATCAATTGATCCAGAAAAACAAAACCTAATACTCATTTATTGCAAATATTCTCCAGAAGTTAAGATTAGAGTGTGTTATCTTTCCATTACTATAACAAAATAACTATTTTAGGTAAAGTTATATATAGTTAACCTATAATGAGAAAAGGTTTATTTTAGCTCTTGGCTTTAGTCTTATTAAAGTCTACAGACACATGGGCTCATTGCTTTTAGGACTCTGGTTGGAGTGCTGGGTGGCAACTATGGGAGTGAATGCAAGAGCAAACTGTTCACATCTTAGCCAGAAAGCAAAAGAAAGAAGGAGGAAGGAGCCAGGGTCCCACAGTCCCCTTCAGGGGCACACTCCCAGTGAGCTAAGAACCTCCACAAGACCCCTCCTACTCAAGATCTACTTCTCCATAACACCACCCTGAGGATGAAGCCTTTACTACATGGACCTTCAGGGGACATTTAACATCCTAACTGTAGCAGAGTATCTCAACTTGATAAAAAGCATGTACAAAAAGCCTACAACTAACATCATATTCAATGATAAAAGGCTCAGTACTTTCTCCCTAAGATTGGTAAATAAATAAAAATAGCCTTTCTTATCATTATTCAGTGTAGTATTGGAAATTCTAGCCATTGGTATAAGGCATAAATAAATAAGGGCAAACAGAAGGAGAAGCCATGCAGATTGAAGAAATACAACTCTTCCTATTTATAAGTGACATGATTGCTTACATAGAAAATCTGAAGTGGTATAAAAAGAAACTTATAGAACTAATAGGTGAGTTCAACAAAATCATAGGATGCCAGACTGACAATCAAAATTCAATTTCTATATACTAACAGGGAACAAAATCAAAATAAGAGCACCATTTACAATTGTTCCCAAGAAAATGAAATATATAGGTGCATACTTAGCAAAACAAATACAGAATTTGTATGCCAAAAATTACAAAATGCTCATGAAAGAAATACAACAAAGTCAATAAATTGAGATAAGTACTATTTTTATGGATTGACTCAAAATAGTAAAAATATTAATTTTCCCTAGGATTTTTTGTTTTGTACATAGACAAGCTTATTTTAAAATTTAAATAGAAAGGCTCAAGTCTTGTATTACCTAAACCAATCTTGAAAAAGAAGAATAAAATATGAGGCATCATCTTACCTGATTAAAAGCATCCTATAGAGTTGCAAAAATCAGAGCAGTGTATTGGTGGAAGAATCGATACATAGGTCAATAAAACAAGATACAAAACCTAAAAACTGAACCACACAACTATTGCAAATTGATTTCATATAATGGTGCAAAAATGTCAGGCATAGTGGCTCATGCTTATAATCCCAGTACTTGGGACGCTGAGACATGGGAATCACAGACTTGAGGCCAGCCTCAGCAACTTAGTGAGGCCCTCCACAAATTAGTGAGACGCTGTTTCAAAATAAAATAGGGCTGGGAGTGTGGAACAGAGGTAGAATACCCCTGGGTTCAATCCCCAGTATAATAATAATAATGATAATGATAATAATAATAATAATAATAATGGTGCAAAAATAATCCAGTGCAGGAAAGATAGCCTATTAACTAGTGGGGCTACAGCAACTGGACATCTATCCAAAGCAAAACAGATCCTATATCCAAACTTCTCACCTTTAATACAAATAAATTCAAAATGGATCATGAACTTAAATATAAAACATGCTACAAAGCATTTAGAAAAAAAGAAAATCTTCAGAATTTTGGGTGAAGCAAAGGGTCCTTAGTTTTTATATATATAAAAAAATGACCCAAAAAGATCAAATGACAAATTGGATCTCAATACAAAGAAAAAAATCTTTAGAAATAGTATTTGCAAACCATGTATCCAAGAAAGTACTAGTTCTCCATGTATATTTAGAATCCCTAACCTCAAAAATTAAATATATAAAGAGATAAAGAAACATTTACACAGGAGTATATACAGATGGTAAATAAACACATGAATGTTCAGCATCATTAGCTGCACGCTAAGTGAAAATTAAAACCATGATGAAATATCATGATATCCCTATCAGAATGAGTAAAATAAAAATAAGAGACAACACCAAACACTGGCAAGGATGTGGAGAAACTGGGTCATTTATAGATTGATAATAGGAAGACACTCTGCAACACATTTTGTCAGTTTCTCAGAAACTAACATGTAACCAGTAATTATATACTTGGGTATTTATCTCACAGAAATCAAAACTTAAGTTCACACAAAACCTGTACACAAATGTTCGTAGCAGCTTTGTTTATGGTTATATAATAGTGGTGCATCCATACCATGAAATACTACTCAATAATAAAAAGGAGTGGATATACAATGATGTGGATAAGTCTACAGAAAATTACTACAAATAAAATGAGCCAATCCAAGAAGGTTAATACTGAATAATTCCATTGATGTAATGGTTTTAAAATGGCAAGGTTTTAGAAATAGAGAACACATTAGTATTTGCCAGTGGCTGGAGATGGGGGGGGAGAAAGAAAGTGCTTGTGCTGAGAAAAGCCAGTAAACTAAAAAAAAAATAGGCCTTGTACTATATGGATTTGATTAAATCTATTTGACCCACTTATGAAAATACAGTAAAAGAAGATCATTATGATATATAAGCTCTGGGAATTCCATCTTAAATAGAAATGAAAATTGTGAAAATCAAATGTATCAGTTATCTATGACTCAGTAATCACCCCCAATTTTTTGTGGTCCTGGGGATTGAACCCAGGGGTATACTACCTCTGAGCTACACCCCCAGCCCTTTTTACTTTTTGTTTTGAAACGGGCTCACTAGGTTGCTGAGAGTCTCCCTACATTGCTGAGGCTGGCTTTGAACTTGCAATCCTCCTATCTCAGCCTCCCAAGTACTGGGATTACAGGCATGTGCCACCATGCCAGGCTTTCCTACAAAATTTAATGGCTTAAAACAACAACAACCATGTATTATCTCACATGAGTAAGAGTCAGTTGGACAGTTCTGCTGATCTGGATGAGGTTCGGCACATCTTGCCTCTGTTCATTTTCCTCTGAGGTCATATTTAAACAGAAGATGATTAAAGACATGATTAAAGATATGAACAAAGGAGTTAAAACACCCCAAGGTGATATTAGTCAAATATTTCTTTTATTGAGGATTTTAAAAAAATTTCATACTTCTATTGGGGCATTGCAATTATACAAAGACCTAGAAATTTGATCAGAAACTCAGCAATTTCTCGAAGAAAACATAGGACCAACTGTCTACCACATAGGCGCTGGTAAAGACTTCCTCAATAAGACTCCAAAGTTCAGAAATAAAATTGAGAATTAATAGATGGATGGCATCAAAAGCCTTTGTGCAGTTATACAGGAATCTTATTTATTGGTGTTTATTTTTTCATTCAAAAGTTTCAAATACAGATTACTAGAGAGTTTATTTTGTCAGGGATTGTTCATTGTCCAATGCACGTTTTGTGCTTTGTATGATTACTGGTTAAGTGCCTTGTTGACTTTGATCTGAAGTCTTAGAAAAATCAACCTTCTGCTTATTAACCTGGATCTACAATAACTTCAGTCTTCAGGCTCCCTTCATGGCTAAGGAAAACCCGCATTTGTACCTCTGTGGCCACCTAAGATTGATTCTTACAATTTAGGCTGACAACTTAGAAAGTGAAAACAAGTTAATGAAACAAATTATTGTGCTTATGGGTCAATTAAACAATATATTAGACTGGGTTTTCTTTTTCCAATTTTTTATTTTCTGAGAGCTGTTTAGTAATCATGACCCAAGACTTGGATAAATGAGCTAAGTGATATTGATTAATTGTTTGGTTGGCATCAGAGTCAGTCAACCCCCCAAAAAAAAACCCCTTTAGTTGGAAGATGGTGAGATCCTTTGATAGGGCCAGTATCAATTTACTTGCTTTTTCTCCATATTCATCAAGATATTGAATTTAGTGAGGGAGCAAAGGGATAAGTTAGAGATGAGTTTGTTTCTTTGGAAAAGGAGAGGCCTCACTGCATATCTATTCAACAGGGATTTCTTCCTCTGTCATATAGACACTTTGAAAATGTCCAATGACCCTCACATTCAGCTGCTACTCTAAAACAAGTGCCGCGAAGCCTTCATGAATAACAAAATAATTGCACTTTTTTTTTAACCTGAAAGAACAAGACACTAACTAGCAGCCACATAAATCCCTAAGGTGTTTCTTGGACAATAGGCAGTCTCTGATAGAATAATCTACATTTGATGTAATTACAGCCTGTGCTGAACTACAACCACCTAATTGCATGCAAGAATTTAAAAGAAAAGATAGAAGAAAAACTGTTGTCTAAGATTATTTCTTTTTGGTCGTGAGAAACGGATACTCGTACCAGAGTATTTAGATTTTGGTAGAAGCTGTCACGTTGTCCAGGGAATCCAATCCTCTTTCTAGAGCTTACAACCTTGAGGACCTCTTTCAGGCTCCCTTAGCTACCACACTTAATTTACAGAAGAGTCTCATTTTAAAAGTTGGAATTTCTACTTCTCCTGAATAATTTGATTTTGTGCAATCAATAGGCCTGTAGCTCCTGACTGCAAAATTGTCCAGAGCTGAGCAGCAGCACCTTCGTTTTCTTGCTCTCCTAGTCAGCCCCCTGTAGCTTGGGGATAGCTTCTCTCATTTAATCAGCTGCCTAGCCCCTGTGGACTTTTGAGTCTGAGTCTTTTGTGCCACTTTGTCAGACTGTATATTCTTCATTATTTCTTGTGACCAAGGCAGATATGCCTAGGTCATAGCTTGACAGAACTCAAGGGAGCAACTCCAACTTTCAAGTTCATAGGTTCTAGTAATGCCCTGGAGAGGCTGTGAACCTGCTCAGTGTCCAGCCCCAGTCCATGACCTGGATCTCACTTAAGCTGTGCCAGACTTCTCTGATTTTCCTGAGATCTCTCAACCTACTTTACACTTGCAATTAGACTTCCATCACTTTGCCTTTAGAATTATGGAGCCAAAAGAATCTGGACACATGGGGAGACTGAGGTTTAGAGAGTTCGTGGACTGTCCTGATATTGCTGAGTTCTGAGTAGAAGAAGCATCTAAGTGGGTAATAAGCTTTAGAGTGCATCCATCCGTTCCTACTAATTGACTTTTGAGTTCTTCAGTAACAACAGGTAAAAACATATCCTTTCTTTTCTCTGCTGCAAAATTGAGATAACAGCTAGTAGCACAGCACTTTCTACAGAATGTGTAGTCCAAGGTCTAGCAGCAGTGGCCACAGCTGGGAGCTTGGTAGAAGTACAGCTTCTCTGGTCTCACTGCAGACCTCCTGGACTAGAATCTGTGTTTAACAATGTCCGGGGTCCATAGAAAGCTCATTAGTGCTTGAAAGGCACTGGCATACACAGAATACTTGAATTAATACATAAAATATTATGAAAAGACCACAAAATAACATAGCTAACAATTCAAATGTCTACAGTGGAGATCTGTAGAGATCCTTCATCGCTTCAATACAGAGTAGTATGTGAATTTTGTTTTATTCATCAGGCTTCTCTTGAGATTTTGTTTGAAGAAAGGGTTTTAAAGGTTAAGCAAAACAAACAAAACCCTTATTGTTTTAATAGCACAAACTCAGGAGAGAAAATAGAGGAATGAGGTAGCATTGGCCAAAGCTGTCTAGAGTAGGTTGGTAAATTTGAATGGATTTGATAGCATTTTGAGAGGCACAAGCTGGCCACATGTCTAATTGGAATTATAACTTGAATCCTAAAGAACTTGCCTTGTTTTGATTGCCAAAAGACAAAATTGTAACAGATTTATAAATCTAATCATTTTAGCCACTATTCATGAATTTGTACAGCTCTTATTCTACAAAAATGAAGTGGCAAACTGAGTTTTGTAGGATGGAATGAGGAACAGAACAAAAGAAAAAACTGGTTGTTTAATGTCAGGTCACATTTTTGCAAGGGTTAAAGCAGAAGGAACTTCTTTATTATACAGACTCATGTAGATAGGAATCTCCTGTTTTCAGGAGAAAAAAAAAAGGAAAAGAACTAGTCTATCTGCTTCCTTAAAGTTTTAGTTTGATGATGAGGCATTTAGTACTATTGATAAATTTGAATGAGGTTTGGTCTATTGGTGCCTAGTGTAGGAGCTCAGCTCAAAACAGGCACTCCCATATTTTTTGTTTAACAGGTTGTTATGATTTTTCTGGAATACCTGGGTTCCTCTTTCCTCTTCTCTTCTTTAGTTCCCTCTTCTATTTCCTCCTCTTTTCCTCCCTTTGCCTTATCCTTTTGTGATGTCTTGCTATGCATTTCTAAACTGGACTGTATAGATCCCACATGCCTGACTGATTCTGATAACCTGAGATTATCAGATCACAAGCTGATTCTAATGACCAAAGATGACCTCACTTCCAGCAAATGAAAGCACAAATGTCCTAGTGTTAGAGATGGAAAATTTCACTGGGATGAAAATATTCGAGTAAATGCTACCTGGTGCAGAAAAAAGGGTTGGGGCTACAGCACATTTTCTTATCTCGTTCTATGATACATACACATGCACACTTCAAGTTGGAAAGGTTGCTTAAATTATCCCTTCTCCAATACAATTTGAGAGAACATTGAACTGACTGGAAGATTCATTAGGGCCACATTCAGGTACCAGATTAGGCACAGAAGGAACAGAACCTCGATATTAATAGATTGGTTGTTTCCATGCTAATGAACTCCTGGAAACCAGGGCCATGGTATTCTCATCCAAGATAAGAAGTCATGTTGACCAGGTCAGGGTCTCCAAGAGAACATTTCTTTTTGTGTGTGTGTGATGTTTATAGATGATAGCATTGTATACTATGTTCCAATTTTTTTCCCTTTCCATTTGGAAATATCCATATGGGGCTTATTGGAAAAAAATTAGATTTCCTTTTCCCTAAGTTAGAAAAAATATACAAGGTTTCAGGTGAGATATTAAATATTGACTTCATATAAAACATCCAAATAAAACTTTGAAAATATCAGGTATTGAAATAACTACAAGTAATTTTTTTTCTTTTGGTACTGGGGGTTGAACCCAGGGACATTCTACTTCTGAGCTATAATCCCATCCCTTTATATTTTTTGTTAGATTGCAGAGAGTATCTCTAATTTGCTGAGGCTGACCTTGAACCTGCAGTCCTCCTGTCTCAACCTTCTAAGTACTGGAATTACACACAATTCCTTTCTTGACAGCAACCATGGATGATCTCAAGTATTTGGATCATCTAACTTTTATTAGATGCATTACTTTCAAATATGGTATTTGCTTAGTTGCTAAGTATATTTGGCTTCTAAAGTAATAAAAGTAAACATCCAAATTGAATGGACTTCGAATTGTAAGCACAACCTTCCTTAAACACTTTTTTTTTTTTTTTGCTGTACTGGGGATTGAACCCAGGGGCATTTTACCTCCGAGCTACACCCCCAACCCTATTTTTATACTTTATTTTGAAACAGGGTCTCACTAAGTTGCAGGGGGCCTCACTAGGTAGCTGAGGCTGGCTGCGAACCCAGATCCTCTGGTCTCAGCCTCCCAAGTACTGGGATTACAAGCATTTGCCACCATGTCCTGCTAAACACAAATATTTTTAACATAAAAATTACTAATCTTTCTACTTTGTAAAGTATATTCATAAAAACACAAAATAAAAGGTTGCCAATCCTAAAAAAAATAAATAAATTATATGTCAAAGGAGTTATAGCTCTCTAAATATAATCATTTTGATTTGTTCTTTTCTTCAAGTGAACCATAATGTTAAAAATATTTGTAATAATGCATACATATGGATTTCTTATCAATTTTCTATCAAGTTTTTAAAAATATGGATAATTTTTTGTCAAGCGCACCTTGATATTTTTCTACTAATATTGACAGTTCACTAGGATTCAAATAAAATGCTAATTAAATATGCTGATGAACCATTTCAGGTTGAAATGGTGATCTTCAACTTCTTTAAAGTTGAGTTATTTCGAATCCATAAAATTTGTCAGTAAACATTAATATATTTTTACATGGTTCCTATAATTTTGGGTTAAATTCATCCCAATGCTCCCAAATATGAGAAGTATCTTTTTGAAACCAAAATTCTGAATCACTTTGGATCTGGTGACAATGGTGTGTCTGTGCTTATAACTGGTTACTTGAGCTCCAGAAAGTACTATTGTAAAAAATACTTAGACAAAAGCTTTGTTTCATATTTTGCTCTTGCACATGCTTAAAGTTCAAATATTTTCCAGTGGTGGTTACATGTTCTCTTCACTACATACCAATGTGGTTTAATTATGACAATTTACTTAATAACTTTCTATGCAAATAAATCAGAAATTTTGAAGAAAAGAAGGAGCATCAGGCCACACATAGACATTTGAGAGAATCCTCATGTTGTCTAATTAGTCATGAGCTTCTTCTGTGGTGAGTTCTTTCTTTGTCTTATATATCTGGTAACTTCAACTTTAATCAAAAACATTACAATTGTGGTGGGAAAATAAATGTCAAGTAAAAATTAAATATCTTTAAGTATTAAGGTCTCAAGAAAAATGGTGATCTTTACAACTTCAGAAAATTGATTTTCTGGTTATTGGACTATTAAGTTTCATTTAATTTAACAATTCAAAGTTTAAAAACTTTATAAAATGTGGTTTAAAATTTTAAGGGCCTGCAGTTTCTTTAATAAGTCAGTTTAAACATGATAGTTTCAATTATGTTTATCCAAAACAAAAATTACATAAATAGCAATTCTTATAAAATTCCCCTCAAGTAGACTTTGGCTAATTTTAAACATCAGAAACTAATATAATACAAATAAATCTGGAGATTTCAAACTAGAAAGTTAGCAACATTAGTTAACTTTTGTGTGCATGTGTGTGTGTGTTTGTGGTGCTGGGGATTGAACCCAGGGGCATTCTACCTCCAGGCTACACCCCTAGCACTAGTTTTTTTTTTGTATTATTTGGACACAGGGTCTTACTACATTGCTAAGAGCCTCACTAAGTTGCTGAGGCTAGTTTTGAAGCTGTGATCCACCTGTCTCAGCCTCCTGGTACTAGGAATATATAGGCCTGCGCCACCACGCCTGGCCTTAGTTATCTTTTAAATATCGATATCTAATGCTAAATGATAAATAGCAGCAATCATGTGAAACCTCTAGATTAGTAGAGATATCATGAAGACAGGAACATTCAAGTGAAGGAATATGAAATAACTTGTGTATACTAGAAAGCAGAAGAGATTTCTTCTTTTTTTTTTTTTTTTGCAGTACTGGGGATTGAACCCAGGGGCATTCCACTTCTGGGCTACACCCCCAGCCCTATTTTTTATTCTTTATTTTGAAACAGGGTCTCACTAAGTTGTGGAGGGCTTCAATAAGTAGCTGAGGCTGGCCGCAAACCCAGATCCGCCGGTCTCAGCCTCCCAAGTACTGGGTTTACAAGCGTGTGCCACCACGCCCGGCTCAGAGATTTATTCTTGATAAAAATATTGCAGACCAATTGGGGTGAATCCACAGAAAGATGCTGTGCATTATCCCATAAAATACTCATCCACTGAAGCAAAGTTCCAAACAAATAGTATTCAAACATAATTCCAGCTGTTCAAACTTTGGAATGGTTGCAGCAATGGCTTTACATTTTTTATCAACCTATCAATTTTACAGCCATCACTATATCATGACTGATCTGTATCCCAGTTGCTGCACACTGATACCTCTGGCATAGTGCTGAATTGACTGGGCAAGACTGTGGGACCGCCTGGGTCTTAAGCCAGGCTCCACAGCTTACTTGTTAAGTGATCTCAGGTAAGTTACTCTGGCCTCAGTTTTCTTATCTGTGAAATGGTGATGATAGCAGTGCCTACTACATTTTAGGCTATCATGAATATTAAGTGAGTTAGTACATGTATTTCACTCCTGAACAATGTCTAACACAGACTAAGTATACAATTACTTATTCTCTTTTTTTTTATTGGTGCATTGTAATTATACATTTAATAGGTGTTAGGCTATAAGAGTCATACATGCACACATTGCCCGATTTGCCCTCCCTCAAATCCCACCCCGTTCCCTCCCCGTTCCCTCCCTTTAGTGCTTTGCACAGTGATTTGAGTTTTATAAGTTTGGATGTATACCTCCTGCGTTTTAGTGTGTTA
>PVJS01006096.1:0-61348 GCA_004027185.1 Glis glis | reverse complement strand
ATGAAACCGGATCCTCCAGTCTTAGCCTCCCAAGTACTGGGATTACAAGCGTGCGCCACCATGCCTGGCTTATTCTTTATTTTTCTTTATTTTTTTTTTGCGGTACCGGGGATTGAACCCAGGGGCGTTCTACCTCCGCGCTACACCCCCGGCCCTATTTTGTATACTTTATTTTGAAACCAGGTCTCACGAAGTTGCGGAGGGCCTAAGTAGAGAGAGAGAGAGAGAGACAGAGAGAGCTGAGGCTGGCCGCGAACCCGGATCCTCCGGTCTCTGCCTCCCAAAGTACTGGGATTACAAGCATGCGCCACCACGCCCGGCTTATTCTTTATTTTTGAAACAGGGTCTCACTAAGTTGCAGAGAGCCTCTCTAAGTAGCTGAGGCTGACCGCGAACCTGTGATCCTCTTGTCTCAGCCTCCCAAGTACTGAGATTACAAGTGTGCGGCACCACGCCCAGCATGGGAAACTCCTATTCATCCCTCTGAACCCAGTACAGAGGTCATGTAATCTGACAGCTTTGAATACAATCAAAACTTTCCTCAACTGGGCATGGTGGCGCAGGCTTGTAATCCTAGTACTTGGGAGGCTGAGACAGGAGGATCTGGGTTCGTGGCCAGCCTCAGCTACTTAGTGAGGCCCTCCGCAACTTAGTGAGACCCTGTTTCAAAATAAAGAATAAAAATTAGGGCTGGGGGTGTAGCTCAGAGGTAGAATGTCCCTGGGTTCCACCCTCAGTACCGCAAAAAAAAAAAAACTAATAAAAAAAAGGGTCTTGGGGTGTAGCCTGGAGGTAGAATGCCCCTGGGTTTCATCCCCAATACCAAAAAAAAAACAAAAACTTTCCACCTCTAAACTCTTCTATCACTTTTTTCCAGAAAAGGTTTTCCTTTTCTCAGTATTCATTATGCTGGTCCCTGGGAAGGGAAGCAATTTTGTCAAAAGACCAAAATATTAACTGATAAATAGATACCTTCTAGCCAGGTGTGGTGGTGCACGCCTGTAATCCCAGTACCTGGGAGGCTGAGACAGGAAGATCCCAGGTTCAAGGACAGCCTCAGTAAGTAATGAGACTTTCATCAACCAAGTGAGACCCTGTTTCAAAATAAAATAAAACAAAATAGGTCTAGGGGTGTAGTTTGGAGGTAGAATGCCCCTGGGTTCAATCCCCAGTACCATAAAAAAAAAAAAGACACCTTCTAATTTTAGTCCCCACTAAACAGATTCCTCCGTGTGTGTGTGTGTGTGTTTGTGTGTGTGTGTGTGTGTGTGTGTGTGTGCACGTGTACATGGTACTACCTTTGAGCTATACCGTAGCCCTTTTCATTTTGAAACAGTGTTTGGCTACGTTGCTGCAGCTGGCCTCGAACCTGAGATCTCCTGTCTCAGCCTCCCAAGTGTACTGGTATTACTGTCGTGTGCCATCATGGCCAGCTAGATCCCTCCATGTTGAACCATCCCATCTGTCCACTTTTCACTACAAAGACCTTCACAACGGTAGTCTCTCCCAGAGAGCTGACTCAATGCAAACTACAGACAATGGACCAGCAAGCTAACTACATAGCACATCTTGCAAAAGAGGTAAGATTCCCTAAAAGATGAAAGTGATACTGGGGAACAGCTGGATAGAGTTGGACCAGCTGATGACTGCTACTTCTAAAGAAACTGATTTGAGCTGGGCATGGTGGTACACACTTGTAATCCCAGTACTTGGGAGGCGGAGACCAGAGGATCTGGATTCGTGGCCAGCCTCAGCTACTTAGTGAGGCCTCCGCAACTTCGTGAGACCCGGTTTCAAAATAAAGGATAAAAAATAAGGCCGGGGGTGTAGCTCAGAAGTAGAAAGCCCCTGGGTTCAATCCCCGGTACCGCAAAAAAAAAAAAAAAAAAAGAAATTTATTTGAGTCAGCCGGGCTGGTGCACGCTTGTAATCCCAGTATGCGGGAGGCTGAGACAGGAGGATCACAGGTTTGTGGCCAGCCTCAGCTATGGCCAGCCTCAGCTACTTAGTGAGGCCCTTTGCAACTTTGAGACCCTGTTTCAAAATAAAGAATAAAATGGGGCTGGGGGTGTTGCTCGGAGATGGAATGCCTCTGGGTTCCATCCCCAGTACCAAAAAAAAAAAAGAAACTGATTTGACTGAAGCCCTCCAACATTTCTTTGTGTGTGTGTGTGGGGGGTAAATGGGGACTGAACCCAGGCTACATCTCAGCCCTTTGTTTCTTTGTTTTGGTACTGGGGATTAAACCCAGGGGCA
The DNA here is from genome assembly GCA_004027185.1 of Glis glis. Classification (NCBI taxonomy): domain Eukaryota; kingdom Metazoa; phylum Chordata; class Mammalia; order Rodentia; family Gliridae; genus Glis; species Glis glis. The sequence continues at coordinate 59,092 of PVJS01006096.1, read as the reverse complement.
TTCTACCTCAAAGTACACTTACCAGCCTCAGCTCCTTAGTGAGACTCTCAGCAATTTAGGGAGATCCTATTTCAAAATAAAAAGGACTAGGGGTGTAGTTCAAAGGCAAGATGCCCCTGGGTTCAATCCCCAGTACCACACACAAAAAAAAAGACACACATTTTCTAGACAGCCCAGACCAATTAAGGAAGTACAGCAGCAGCAGCAACTTTACCAACTTAGCATTTATTAAAAATTGTGCTGGGCATGGTGACACACACCTGTGATCCTAGTACTTGGGAGGCTGAGACAGGAGGATTTCAGGTTCAAAATAAAGCAAGACCCTGTTTCAAAATAAAAAATAAAAAGGGCTGGGGGTATAGCTCAGTGGTAGAGCCCCCGGGTTCAATTTCTAGTACTACAAAAATTTTTAAAAAATAATAAAAAGGGCTGGATGTGTAGTGTAGAGGTAGAATGTCCCTGCGTTCAATCCCCAGCACCACACAGACATACAAAATTGTGCTCAAATTTAAAAAAAAAAAAACATTAAAAACCACAAAAACAGAATTTACCATCATGGCCATTTTTGAGTATACAGTTCACTGGTATTACATACATTCATAATTTTGTACAACCATCCCTACCATTCATCTTCCTAACTCTCTTCTGCTTGTAAAACTGAAACTCTACACCCATTAAGCAATAACTCCCCATTTCCTCTGCTTCTGACAACCACTATTCTACTTTCTGTCTCTATAATTTTGGCTATTCTAAGTGCTTCCCATAAGTGGAATTACATAGTATTTTCCCTTTCACAATTAACATTTTACTGGCACCAAGTCTTTGAGGTTCTTCCATGTTTGTAACATATATCAGAATAACTTAGCATTTTGATCAGGCACTTTGTTAAAACATTCACATTTCCTGGGTATGAGCCAATGAGTTTCTTGGAACCATTTTTAATGTCTCAGAAACAGAAGTTTTAATGCCAGGGTTGGGCTTAGACTCTTGATTGTCATAGGGTTGCTTTCTTCCTTTCTCTCTCTCTTTTTTTTTTTTTGGTACTGGGGATTGAATCCAGAGGCATTCTACCTCTGAGATACACCCCCAGCCCAATTTTATTTCTTATTTGGAAACAGGGTCTCACTAAGTTGTGGAGGGCCTCACTAAGTTGCCGAGGCTGGCTTCAAACCTGTGATCCTCCTGTTTCAGCCTCCCAAGAACTGGGACTACAAGCATGTGCCACCATACCCAGCTTTTTTTTTTTTTTTTTTTTTTTTTTTAGATGGGGTCTTGTTATATTGCCCATGCTGTCCTCGAACTCCGTTGCTGGCCTGAGTTTCAATGCTGGCCTTGCCTCATACCAGAGCCTCAACAGTGTTAATGTTTCAGAGCCTCAATTTCCTTATTTATAATATAGAAAAACTAGTCCTACCTTTCTCAGGGGGTTGTGAAGAATTAATGATAGGCTAAAGCATTTATCAATATGATCGGAAACCCATGAATGGTAGAGGCTGATATTAGTTCATAATAAATTACAAGTATTGTTCTAATGCTGTGTCTTCCTTCTGTAATCAACATCTATTGTTTCTTCAATTAGCCCTTTTGGAGAAAGCGCTCTAGTTTTTCTTGGTAATAATTTCTCCATTGGATATAATTCCTATGGGACTACCTATTCCTGGCTAAGGCATGGCAACAAGACCTCACTTATCTAACCAGACAGATTCAGAAGCTCAATCTTTAGTTCAGTCATCCAAAACTAAAGGGGAAAACAGAGAAATAAATAACAAGAAAAAACAACAGTAGCACATGTGTCCCCACCGCAGAACTCAAGACAAGACTGGCCGCTGGCTCTGGCTCCTGGTTCCTGTCTTTTCCAAAGTCTGGTTCTTCAGCCTTTCCACCGCTTCTTTGGCTTTCTCACAGTCTCCGATAAACTTCAGTTAGGCAGAGTTGGTTTTTATTGCTTGCAACCAAAGAACTTTATCTGGTGTACTTTTTAAGCAAAGACTAGGAGTCTATAAGACTCAACAAACTCTTTAATCTCTTCTCTCTACTCCTCTGGGCAATGAGAGAATCGTAGTTATCTATTACTGGGAAACAAATTATCCCCAAACCAAGTGACTTTAAACAATAAACATTTACTGTCTCACGATTCGTGTGTGTCTGCAATCCTGGAGCAGTGTCACTGAGCTGTCCTGGCTCTGCACCTCTCAGAGGTTGTAGTTAAGATGTCACCAGGATGCAGTCATCCGAACACTTGGCTGGTGCTGAAAGATTCACTTCCAACACAGCTCGCTCACGTGGCTGCTGGCGCGTCCCCTCCATAGGGCTGCTTGAGTATCTTCATGACCTGGGAGCTGACTTCCACCAAAGTAAGGATTTAAGAGAACAAGATGGAAGCCGCAGGGTACTTTATGACCAAGCCTCAGAAGTCAAGCTCTGCCATTTCCTCAACAGCCTGATGTTACACCAATCAGCCCTATTCAACGTAGGACGGAACCACGCAAGGGTGTGAATACTAAGAGGCAGAGATCACTGGGGAGCCACCTGAGAGGCTGGCTGCCACAGGGGACGCCTAGAGCCTTAGAGGGGTTTTGTACCCAATCATCATTCTCCTTTCTCTTTAGCTATTCCTTGTCACCTAAGACCCCAAGAAGAAATCTCATTTCAGAAATCTGCAGACAATGACTTACAATTAACGGTGGAAGGAAGGGGTGGATATGAAGAAAAGGACACAAAATAGGCAGAATGACGGTCTCCAGTCCAAGGACCATGTCTGGAGAACTAGAAAAGAGAACAGACGATCTTTAGGGAAAGGACACACAGGCTGTCCCAAAGTCCAAGGACAAAGAGTAGTGTAAAACACAGTGCTTACCCTTGGCAGATGAGTAACTTCTTTATATCCCCAAAGTAAGTTTGGCATCCAATTTGGACCTGTTTGTGTCAATCATCCATTACTGTTCTAACTCAAAACTGAGCCCAAAAACTGGGATCCATGAATGCAGACTACTGCTGAGTTGTTTTGGGATGAATTGCACCCCCCCAAATTCCTATGTTGAAGCCCTAACCCCCAGGACCACAGAATGTGGACTGTATTTGGAGACAGAGCCTAACAAGTTAAAATGAGGGTGTTAGGTCGCTCCTAATCTAATCTGCCTGGTGTCCTTGTAAGAAGAGATTAGGATACACAGAAAGATACTAGGGATGTATGTGCAGAGGAAAGGCCTGGGAAGACACAGCAAAAAGACGGCTGTCTTTTGCTGGCCAAGAAGAGAGATGCCAGGAGAAAGCAACCCTGCTGACACTTGATCCTGGACTTCCAGCCACCAGAACTGTGAGAAAATAAATCTCTGTTGTTTAAGTCACCTAGTTCTGTGATACTTTGGAATAGCGGCCATAGCACATGAATACCTGAGCTCTCGGGACTGTTTTGGGATACTGACTTTTCTATGAATCAACTCCTAACCTCTGCTGCATAATGTGGTGGGAGAAAGAGACATAAGACATCCTTTCCAGAGTTGGGGAGGTCAGACGCGCTGGGCTTCCTGACCAACTGATGACGCCGGGCCTGCTGTGGAGCCGTAAGTGCACGGTGACCAGAGATTCAGTTCCACTTCTGGGTCCTTCTGCAATGTTCCTGATGGGCCCCAGGCCGCCTCCTTGTCTCCTCTGAAGGCGGTTTCCTGGTGTAACAGTTCCTAGGGCCACCCCCACTGTCCTGCACATCTTAACTGGAAAGCACCTTCTGGATCCGTTCCCGCACTTCCATTGGCCCCAAGGACACCATCATCTCAGCTACAGGGGGTCCTTGCTAAGAACAAAAAGAGAAAACACTGCCTTACTGCCTTAAACTGCCTGAGAAACTTAGACCCAGCCTGTCTGCAGTAACCACACCCAGGCAGCCCTACACTGGGGCCCTAAGGGAAGAGCTTGTTTTATTAGTCATTAATCTCCCTGGATGAGGATGGGTCCCAGGAGCCCGTTTTCTTGTATTAAACAGATTCTTGATATGGCTGTTACCCTCGATAAACCGCAAACTCCATGAAGGCAGGGATCACGTGTGTATCCCCTGTACCCAGCACGGTGCTCGCACATCACAGGCACTCAACAAATACAGTTTGCTGAGTGACTAACTGAGGAGACCGTTCATGTTTCAGTCATCTTTGGATCCCAAAACTGAGCTTAGTTCCTGCGCTTCAATGTTAGGTGAAAGGATAAACGAGGGCCCCCAGGGAACGGTGCGGCCCCTCTCCCGCCTCACCGGCTGTCCACTCAGGGCCACTCGGAGGAGTTTCATCACGTTGCTGTGCTTGGTGCCTTCCAGACCTTCTGACAGCTTCTTCAGTTCTCTGTTCAGCACATCCTGAGTGAAGCTCCCAGCAGGTCTTTCCAAAAGCCTAGGAGAAGACCAGTCTATGAGGGCCTGCGTAGGCCAGTGGCCAGTGGGTGGGTGAACTTCTCAAGGTTATCAATCAACCCAAATACCAGCCTGGATATTTGGAGGTTGGGGGTAGAGGTTGGAAAAGGAAAAAACAACAAGGGGACCACATACTTAGATAATCAAGCAAAGGGCACCATAATAAGAGGGTTTACTGATTGCCACCTGTGTGTCAGGTAATCTCTACATCTCCGTTTTCTCTCCTGTAAAGTGGGGATAATAATAGTGTTGGTGCCACACAGGGCTATGATGGAAAATTGAAACTTGTGAAGTGCTACGCACAGTGCTTGAACACATGGTAAATACTCAAAAGTATATTAGATTTTATATTTCAATAAAATTTTTTAAAATTAGCTAATATGTATTACACTCAAGAGCTCAGACACATTGTAAGAGGACCTAAAAAGAAACTTAGGGCCGGGTGTGGTGGCGCACATCTGTAATGCCAGTACTTGGGAGACAGGAGGATTGCAGGTTTGAGGTCAGCCTCAGCGACTGAGGGAGACTCTCAGCAACCTAGCAAGACCTTGTTTCAAAAACAAAAACAAGGCCGGGCTTGGTGGCACATGCTTGTAATCCCAGTACTTTGGGAGGTGGAGACTGAAGGATCCAGGTTCACGGCCAGCCTCAGCTCTCTCTCTCTCTCTCTCTCTCTCTCTCTCTCTGTCTGTCTGTCTGTCTCTCTCTCTCTCTACCTAGTGAGGCCCTCCGCAACTTCGTGAGACCCGGTTTCAAAATAAAGTATAAAAAAATAGGGCCGGGGGTGTAGCGCGGAGGTAGAACGCCCCTGGGTTCAACCCCCGGTACTGCAAAAGACCAAAAAAAAAACAACAAAAAAACAAACAAACAAACAAAAAAACTAAAACAAAAGGGCTGGGAGTATAACTCAGAGGTAGAATGCCCCTGGGTTCAATCCCTAGTACCAGGAAAAAAAAAAAAAAGAGAGAAAGAGAGAAACAGGAATGGATGAATAATTTCTAGGAAATTATCTGAAACACAGCTTCAAGACTCGTCAGGGAAACGTCTTTGAGGATGCAGCGCAGAACAGCAGAAGGAAAGAAATCAGGAGACCCAGGTCCCAGGAATAGCCCTGCCACCAACTTGATATAACCTTTCTTTTCCCACAAACTGAAGAATTTGAGGACAGAAAGCCAATGGGCCAGTAGCAATCCCTCACATTCCTGGAAGTCCAGCTGAGCTTCTCTCCTACAAGATGTTTGAGTTTCAAGAGAAATTCCACGTTCAGTTAGCTCTGGGCTTTGTAAACCATTTGACTCTGAGTCAGAGCAAGGGGCAGGAGTAGCATGGGGGGAGGGTAGTATATTCCACAGCAACTTCCCAATTCCCCAAGACTTTATCTGAGCTTTCCAATTGGAGACACTGAAGAGGAACTGAGGCGGTGCACTGTTACCAATGATCCACGGTGCCAATTCTGACACCATCAGCTCCTGACAGGGTCTTCTTATCTGTGTCCCAAAGGTAGGCTCGGTGTGCAGCACTGCTGGCTCAGGAAAATGGTTCATAAGTGATTTGAAGAAAAAGCCTTCTAGCACAAAGATTTCCTTACTAGCTGCCAGTGCTTCAGCATCTGTGCTTCAATTTAAGACAAAAGTAACCATCGTATTGTGTTATTGCTGTGCTCTGAATGGTTGTGTCTCCCCAATTTATATGCTGAAATCCTAAACCCTCAAGGTGATGGTATTAGGAAGGTGGGCTTTTGAAAGGGAATGGGATTAGTGTTCATATAAAAGAGTCCCCAGAGAGACCTTGTCCCCTCTACCATAGAGGACACAGTGAAAAGATAGAAAAGAAAAAGGCCAGTCGGGCGAGGTGGTGCACGCTTGTAATCCCAGTACTTGGGAGGCTGAGACAGGAGGATCGCAGGTTCGCGGCCAGCCTCAGCTACTTAGTGAGGCCCAATGCAATTTAGTGAGACCCTGTTTCAAAGTAAAAATAAAATAGGACTGGGGAGTGTAGCTCAGAGGTAGAACGCCCCAGTACCACAAAAAAAAAAAAGAAAGAAAGAAAGAAAAAGGCCCAGAGAGCTAGCCTTAACACTGAATCAGCTGGCTCCCTAATCTCAGATTTTCAGCTACTAGAACTGGGAGAAGCCAGGAATGGTGGTACATGCCTGTAAGTCTAGCATTTGAGAGGCTGAGAGAGGAGGATCGTAGGTTCAAGGACAGCCTCAGCAAGTAGTGAGACTGTCATCAACATAGCAAGACCCTGTTTCAAAATAAAAATAAAATAGGGCTGGGGGTGAAGCTCGGAGGTAGAATGCCCTCGGGTTCAATCCCCAATACCATGAATAAATAAATAAATAAATAAATAAAATGATGAAATACAAACTATAAAATACCATTTGGAAAAAATAGATACTGTCCCTAATGTCCCTGCAGGGAAGCAGGCTGCCAAGGCACTGATGAAGAACGACAGGCCCCAGCTGGCCACTAATGGCAGCTCAGGGCACGTTAGAGCTGGCCCAGAGTTTGGCATGGGCACAAAAGGGACTTCTAGTGATCTGGCAGCTTCTAAACATTCGGGTGTCAGATTTCCGGACTTGAGTGGGAGTCCCAGAGTCTCTGAAATCTAATCCCACGGCAGAGAGGAGGAATGCTAGTAAATAAGAACTAATGGTCCATACTGTGGAACGTCCTAAATTGCGAGTAGTGTTAGTAACAGTAGCTATTGGAGATTTATCCTGGAGATGTACTTGCAAACATGCTCAACAATGTCTATGTAGTTATTCACTGCAGCATTTTTCGTAATAGCAGAATCTGGAAGCAACACAAATGTCCAGCAACAGGAGGCAAGTTAAATAAATTATGGTAAAGTGGTACAACGGAACACGTTTCGCTATAGAAAAGAATGAGGATGCTCCCCAAATACTGAACAAACCTAAAAGTACGTTGTTGCTGGGTATGCTGGTCCATGCCTGTAGTCCCAGCTACTTGGAAGGCTAAAAGAGGAGCATCCCCTGGGCCCACTTTGGGGCCAGTCCTGGTCAACATAGCGAGATCACATCACTTAAAATAAGAGGGAGGGATACTTAGTGTTAAATAGAAATAAACAAAAAACACCTAAAAGACCCAGAACAGTATTATTGTAGTGTACCTTTTTGGTAAAAAATAAAAGGGGGAAGCAAATAAAAAGCATTTATTTAGATATAATTAAGAGTAGCAAAGCCAGGTGTGGTGGCACACACCTGTAATACTTGAGAGGCTGAGACAGGAGGATTGCAGGTTCGAGGACAGCCTCAATGAGTAGTAACTCTCATCAACTTAGCGAGACCCTGTTTCAAAATAAAAATAAAATAGGCTGGGGGTGTAGCTCAGAGATAGAATGATTCTGGGTTCAATCTCTAGTACCAAAAAAAAAAAAAAGAGCAGCAATTCTGGAACTGGGTAGATAGAAGACAGAATTAAAAAGAAGACTTCTAGCTGGGCATGGTGGCACATACCTACAATCCCAGTACTTGGTAGGCTGAGGCAGGAGGATTGCAGGTTCAATTGCCACCTCAGCAACTTAGTGAGACCTTGTTTGAAAATAAAAAGTGCTGGGGTATAGCTTGAAGGTATTTGCCCCTGGGTTCAATCCCCCAGTATCAAAAAAGAAAAAAGGACTTCTAATGTAAACCCTTTTTCCCCCAGTAATTTCTAAATTTTAAACCAAGGTTTAAAAGATTCAAATATATTAATAATCAAAATATTAAATTTAAAGTTAAAACTGCAAGAGTAGAGTTATATATACATATCCTGAATATACAGACAGTTCACAAAGGAAATTGTTAGGTGTCACTGCCTTTCTGTTAGGGCTGGAGTAAAAAGGCTTATTTTTTGCTGTAAATTCTTGTGTGTGTGCGTGTGTGTGTATGTATTTTTTACTGGAGATTGAACTCATGGACAGTCTACCTCTGAGCCACACCCTCAGCCCCTTTTCTTCTGAAACAGTTGCTCACTAAGTTGCTGAGGGGCTCATCAAGTTGCTGAAGCTGGCCTGGAACCTGGGATCTTCCTGTCTCAGCCTCCCAAGTATTGGGATTACAGGTGTGCACCACCACGCCTGGCTTATTTGCTTATTTATTTATTTTATCTATCTATTTATTTATTGGTACTGGGCATTGAACCCAGGGGCGTTTATCTCCATGTTACACCCTATCCCTTTTCTTTGTGGTTTTGAAACAGGGTCTCACTAAGTACTGGGATTACAGGTGTGTGCCGCCATGCCTGGCCTGACTTAGTTATCTTTAAGAGACAGGGTACAGCTTGCTGCCCAGGCTAGTCTTGAATTCCTAAGCTCAAGCAGTCCTCCTACATCAGCCTTGTCTTGAGGGGCCTGCGTCAAGACAAGGACTGCAGGTGCGTACCACCATGCCCAGTTCTTTCCCTTTCTTATGCAGTTGGGCACATGGCTGCCAAATTTAAAAATTACATTCTCCAGATTCCCTGGCAGCTTGGTGTGGCCAACAGACATAATTGTAGTCAGCAGAATATGGGTAGAAATGGTATGTGCAGCTTTTAAGTAAGATCCTTAAGGAGAAGGAACATCCCATCCCCTTCCCTTTTCCTCCCTCCTCCTCAGGTAGACAGTACATGAGCTACCACAGACAAGAGCAAAACACAGAGACGCAGGCCCCTCAAGACAAGGAGAAAAGCTGTTCAGCCCCAGGCTGCCTCCCGCAGACTGTGAGGGAGACATGGACTTCTAGTTCTTCTCTGGTAGAGAATCCCACCCACTACCTGCCTAATACCGAGCCGCTGCAGAAAGAGTGGCCAGCAGCTCGGAGGAGAGGGGAGGGAGCGCAAAAGGCACAGAGAGGGGCAGGTCCTGGTAACACAGTGCGGCTTCAAGCCAGCACTTCTTCTGGCCCTTGAATTATATACGAGACCATTCCCCTCGTGCTTATTAGGCCACCCTGGGTTATGTTTTCTGGCCTTGCAATCATACAAATTGTCACTGCTACAGGAGGAATTAGTATCATCTCTACCTTTTTTTTTTTTGGCGGTACCGGGGATTGAACCCAGGGGCGTTTTACCTCTGCGCTACATCCCCGGCCCTATTTTTTATACTTTATTTTGAAACCGGGTCTCACGAGGTTGCAGAGGGCCTTACTAAGTAGCTGAGGCTGGCCACGAACCTGGATCCTCCCATCTCAGCTTCCCAAGTACTGGGATTACAAGCGTGTGCCACCACGCCCGGCAGTATCATCTCTACCTTACAGACAGATGAGAAAATGCAAGCTCAGAGAACTTCACTTGGCCCAAGTGCAGCCGACTGGGCAAGAAGAGATAACCGGGTGGGAAATGGCAGAGCTGGGACATGACCCAGGCCAGGCCAAGCCATAGAGCCCACTGCCCACATCAGGGGGAGCCTGGGCTGCCCTCCCTCCCTAAGGCAGCCGGGGCTCCAGCATTTCTGCTCTGGCCATGGGATTGTGCTGGGAGCCCCACAGGCCAGCCCTGGAGACAGAAGGGCATGGAAACTTGAGCTCAGCCGGGAGGTACTCACCCCAGCAAGCGCTCGGCGATCGCGTCCACCTTCTCCGAGATGGCGCCCAGCTGTGCTCGACCCACGGCGGGGCGAGTCCACAGATAGGAGTACGCTGGGGAGACCAAGTCCTGCAGGCGGCAGATGTGGCCCTGTGGAAGGAGGCAGTCACCGCCTGTACTGGAGACAGAGTGCTAAACGCACCGGAAGGGAAAGAATGGCCAGTCTCCAGAGCCCCATCCCCACACCTGTCGCAGCAGGATGATCCTCTCCACGTAAGCTGGGTCGAGGACATCCCTGTCTTGCAGCTGACTCCCGAATGCCTCCTCCACCAGGGCCTGCAGCGTCCGCACCAGCTGGTGCCTCTGGGCCTCACTGCTCACCAGCCGACGGAGGTGTAGCCTGCAGGAGAAATCAAGGGGCCGCCTTACTGCTGGCACCCAGACCATCTTCCCAGGGGAGTGGATAGGTTTGAAGGAGGTCACATCATGTGAGCCCCTGCCCCAATGCAAGAAGCAGAACTGTCTTTATATTTATAAAAAGAAAAGGATCTAAGGTGACAGACAGCTGAGAGTCTAGGCAACCCGCAGACATGCTCTGTTTTCAGTGTTTTTAAAATAGTAGCTGAGAAAGCCAGGCGTGGTGGCGCAAGCCTGTAATCCCAGTATTTGGGAGGCTGAGACAGGAGGATCACAGTTTCAAAGCCAGCCTTGGCAACGTAGCGAGGCTCTCAGAAACCTAGTGAGACCTTGTTTCCAAATAAGAAATAAAATCAGGCTGGGGGTGTAGCTTGGAGGTAGAATACCTCTGGGTTCAGTCCCCAGTACCACACACACACACACACACACACACACACACACACACACACAAAATAGTCCAGGTGTGGTGGTGCACACCTATAATCCCAGTACTTAGGAGGCTGAGAGAAGAGGATCACATGTTCAAAACGAACCTCAGCAATTTAGCAAGACTCTCAGCAACCTAGCAAGACCTTGTTTAAAAGTAACAAATAAAGTAGGGCTGGGAGTGTAGCTTGGAGGTAGATAGAATGCCTCTGAGTTCAATCCCCAATACTACCAAAAAGTAGCTTTTTTCTTTTTTTGCAGTGCTAAAGATTAAACTCAAGTCCTCATGCCTACTAAGCAAGTGCTCCACCACCACCTCAGCCCAGCAACTGATAATTTAAACTAGAAAGAAATCATATTAAAAAGAGTTCTGATTTCCACTGGGAAGCGAGAAGCGCCGGCTGCAAACAGCCCTGTCCCCACAGCTGTAACTGGCTGAAGCAGGATGGACCCTGCCGGCTTAGACACCAGCGGCCTCCAGTTCCCCGTCTCTCTGCTCCCTGTTTCAGCCTGGCTGACCACCTCCCCCACCTGCCTGGCCTCTACAGGCACCTAGGTTTATAAAGCAGAATCTGGGAGTGTCTGTCTCCTAGCCTTACTTGAATTGTGGGGCTTTGGCACAAAGGAAGAGGTAAAATAAATATATATATTGCTAATTTCTAGGATTTGGAGCAGAGGGTTGTATGAATTGACAGTTTTCTTGTCAATTCAAATTCTCTCCATTCCAGAATTCTTTTAACTGCCTGATTCTGTCCTTTAGAATAAGTAAAACCTCTAAGACTCCAGCCCTCAAACCAGGCTCTTTCAGCCTAAGTCACCACACTGTCATCTCCTCTCCCTGGTATTAGTGGGGCCGGGGAGAGGTCCACAGCAGTGCAAGGCCGAGGACCATTCCAGCGGCCTGGCCCCTTGTCTGGATGCTGGCACAGAAGAAATGGAGGAGCAGGGTGTGGGGAGCACCTCGTGGGCCCTGAGTATGAAGCCTGCCCTGCCACGTATTTGCAGGAAGTGACACAACCACTGGGAGGCTGGCTGTGAGGATGAGATGAGGACACACACAGAGCACCGAGAGCGAGTCTCGTACAGCACAGAGCTGCGATGGCGGGGCGTCTGAAAAGAGGCTTTGGCATGTCACAGGTGGAAAGATGGGACCATTGGGGAAGCTATCTGGAATGAGGACCAGCCAAAAATCAATTTGTAAAAGAAAATTTTTTTTGTTTTGGATTGAACCCAGGGGCATTCTACCTCCGAGCTATACACCCCCGGACCTATATTTTTTTTATTCTTTATTTTGAAACAGGATCTCACTAAGTTGCAGAGGGCCTCACTAAGTAGCTGAGGCTGGCCGTGAACCATGATCCTCCGGTCTCAGCCTCCCAAGCACTGGGATTACAAGCATGAAACACCACGCCTGGTTTAGGGATTGAACAAGAAATTTAAAAAAGATATCAAGGGAGCTGGGCATGGTAGCGTATACCAGTAATCCCAGTACTTGGGAAGCTGGGACAGGAGGATCACAGGTTTGTGGCCAGCCTCAGCAACTTAGTAAGACCCTGTTTCAAAAAGGCTGGGGGTGTAGCTCAGAGGTAGAATACCCCTGGGTTCAATCCCCAGTAAAACACACACACACACACACACGATATTAAGGAATACACACGAAAAGGGTACTGAAATTATTTTTGGAATTGCCTTAGCAGCCAGATGGGACAGTAGAAAGAAAAAAGGAGGAGGAGGGAAAAAGACACTCCGGGCCATGCTTAAAATAAGATCAGTAAGCTGGGCATGGTGGCGCACGCTTGTAATCCCAGTACTTGGGAGGCTGAGACCAGAGGATCCGGGTCCGCAGCCAGCCTCAGCTACTTAGTGAGGCCCTCCGCAACTTCGTGAGACCCTGTTTCAAAATAAAAAAATTTTAAAAAATTGGGCTGGGGGTGTAGCTCCAAGGTAGAATGCCCCTGGGTTCAATCCCCAGTACTGCAAAATAAATAAATAAATAAATGAGATCAGTAAGTCAGGTGTGGTGGTGCATGCTTGTAATCCCAGGAGGATAGTAGGTTTGTGGCCAGCCTCAGCAACTTACTGAGACCCTGTTTCAAAATCAAAATAAAATAGGGCTGGGGGTGTAGCTCCGAGGTAGAACGTCCCTGGGTTCCATCCCCAGTACCCCCCCCCCACACACACACACAAGACCTGTAACGGTCCAGGGCCTGGGACACAGTAAATGCCAAATAAATGTTCATTATTACTTTCACCTCAACTCTAGAACTACTGCTGCTATGACGACTACTATTGCTATGTTTACTATTATTTTTGAAACAATCACAGCAGTGACCAGACCACAGAGACGTCTGAAGACAACAGCTTTGGCTGCATTAAGCCTGCAGGCATAAATCCTAATGCTACATCCCCTCCCTGAGTCGCACCAAGCAGAAGTCCACGTCTGACTTCCTCTGGCTCCCCTTTTGCTTCGGGAGGACTGGAATGGATCACAGTAACTTCCCTGTCCTGGCTCCATTTGCTCCTGAAATATCATTTTCTCTATAACAAAAATGGCGTTGAATGCAACGTGCATGCTGCATTGATGCAGGAGATGCCCACTGCTCGCCGTGTAAACTGAGCTGTCGTTTAACTTCTCTTACACGCCTAATGGGTGAAGTGGGGCAAAATCATACAACTGACCCAGAGGTCTACCGGGAGAAGTGACATGTTATCCTTAAAACAACTGCAGTGGATATGAATTCTCTGCACCAAGAAGAGCCTGCACCCAAACCAGGGCTGATGAGAAGGCACCAGAGTGACCCCAAGTGTGGCCAGGAACATGATGGTGACGATGAAACCAGTCCCTGCCTTACTGAGCACTTTCTACATGCCACGGGCTGTGCAAGATAACTTCGTGCAACGTTTTTTCCCCAGTACTGGGGATTGAACCTAGGGGCACTCTACTACTGAGCTACACCCCCGAGGTCCCCCCACACTGTTTTGAATTTTGAGACAGGGTCTAAGTTGCAGAGGCTAGCCACCAACTTGCAATCCTCCTGTCTCAGCCTCCCGAGTAGCTGGGATAACAGGTATACACTACCATGCCCAGCTTCATGCAACATTTAACTCTACTCTTCTTTTTTGGTGTCTCATACTGGATTTGTGTGTGTGTGTGTATGTGTGTGTGTGTGTGTGTGTGTGTGTGTGATACTCAGGATTGAACCCAGGGCATTCTACCACCATGCCACACCCTTAGTCCTTTATTTTTATGTTTAACAAGGGTCTTACTAAGTTGGTGAGGCTGGCCTCGAATTTGTAATCCTCCTGTTTTAGCCTCCCAAGTACTGGGATTACAGGCATGCAGCACCACGCCCAACTTTGGTACTGGGGATTAAACCCATGAGCGTGCTACCTCTGAGTTACTCCCCCAGATCTTTTCATTTTTTTTTTTTTTTGCAGTACTGGGGATTAAACCCTGGGGCATTCTACTTCCGAGCTACACCCCCAGCCCTATTTTTTATTCTTTATTTGGAAACAGGGTCTCACTATGTTGCAGAGGGCCTCACTAAGTAGCTGAGGCTGGCCGCGAACCTGTGATCCTCCAGTCTCAGCCTCCCAAGTACTGGGATTACAAGCATGCACCACCACACCCTGGCAATTTTTTTTGAAACAGGGTTTCACTAAGTTACTGCACACTTCCCTTGAACCTGTGATCCTCCTGTCTCAGCCTCCCAAATACTAGGATTACAGGTGTGTACCACTGTGCCCAGCTCATGCAACGTTAATTCTTTTAACACTCGTATAAGAGGGGTACTACTATTAGCCCTATTTTAGAGAAGATGACATGGAGACCAAAGAGGTTACATGACTTAGCTGTGGTCATGCAGCATTAGACACCAGGAGCTCAAAGTCAATGTCAGGAGCGTGTGACTCCAGAATCCACTACACCTTCCACTGTGGGGACCTTTCACGGGCAAAGGCTTTTCTACCAGGGGATCTGCATCTCCCTACCCACCTGTTGAATTCCGGGAGCTTCTCTAGGTCCAGCAAGGCCGAGTGGCAGGTGATCCGGGTCAGGTCGAACTGTGTTATCAGCTCTGGCAGGGTCCTGCCCATCTGGTTCTCTGCAAGTGAGACCCGCCCAGCCGCTCAGCTTCTTCCCTCCCTTCCTTCTTCCATATATATATATATATATATTATATATATTTTATATATTTTGGGGGGGTACTAGGGATTGAACCTGGGGGCATTCAACCTCCAAGCTACACCCCTGGCCTTTTTTATTTTGAAACAGGGTCTCACTAAGCTGCTGTGCAATGGACTTGAATCTGTGATCCTCCTATCTCAGGCTCCCAAGTATCGGGATTACAGGTGTGAGCCAATGGTTTGTGCCCCTCCCCCCCGGAGATTCTGATTTGATTGGTTTTGAGTGGGGTCTGGGCATCAGCATATTTTACAAGCTTCCTAGTTTGTTCAAAGTGCAGCCACAGTTTAGAACCACAGTGCTGGAAGCTGCTTCTTATATGCAGCTGCTCCCTTCTATGTGGTTGGTACACACAGCAGTCAAGCACAGACCTAAAGTGCTATATCCCTTACTAGCTGTGTGACTCTCAAGTTACTCAACCTCTCTGAGCCTCACAATCATCTCACGAATGGCAAGAACAAATACCTTCCCCTCAAACATATCTTAAGGGTTACATGAAGTAAGAGCAGAATAAACAACAAGCAGACTGCCATCGCCATGTTTTCAGAAACCCCTGCCACAGAGGGCATCCTATATGGTGCTTGATTCTCCAACGTTTGGGCTCTAGGTCCTGGGCCGAGTATGAGGAGTCAGCTTGGAATGAACTGGGTTCACAGTAGCACTGGTGAGACCGTTAGGGTACGTACTTGTGTAACTGCAGAAGTCACAGGGGCTAGCCGGGCGTGGTGGCGCACACTTGTAATCCTAGTACTTGGGAGGCAGAGACCAGAGGATCCCGGTTCGCGGCCAGCCTCAGCTACTTAGTGAGGCCCTCCGCAACTTCGTGAGACCCGGTTTCAAAATAAAGTATAAAAAATAGGGCCAGGGGTGTAGCTCGGAGGTAGAACGCCCCTGGATTCCATCCCCGGTACCTCAAAAAAGAAAAGAAAGTCACAGGGGGTGCACTAGTCCTTGGTGTGTGGTAGGCACTCAGCCGGGTGCCTCATGTTCATGAGCTCAGTGAATCCTAATTGAACCCTATGAGACAAACACTCCCACTGTACAGATGAGACAACTGCCATTTAAGCTCTGTGAGGGCAGGGACTACACCTTCTCTGTTCACTATCTGAAGTCCCAGCACTCCACAAGTTGTCTGGCTCAATACACATTTGTTGAGTAAAATAAGGAACTGGTCCAACATCACGGGGTGGGAAGGTGGCAAAGCTGGCACCGATGACCAGGTCTGCCTGTGCCTAAGCCCCTGCTCTGCATGCTGCACGGCCACGTGACTGCTCAGGTGAGTGAGTACCTGCAAACCCTGAGCCACAGTTGGTGATGATGTCGAGCAAGGCATCAGGCAGAAAGCCGGCAGCAGCGAAGTGCTCCAGGAAAATGTCCCCTTGCCTCTTGGACAGCTTGCTGCCGTCCCTGTTGAGGAGCAGGGGCAGGTGGGCAAAGCGAGGCGGCTGCCAGCCCAGGGCTCGGTAGAGCAGCAGGTGCTTGGAGGTGGAGACGAGCCACTCAGAGCCCCGCAGCACGTGGCTGATGCCCATGTGGTGGTCATCTACCACACAGGCCAGGTGGTAGGTGGGGAAGCCGTCGCTCTTCAGGATGACCGGGTCCCCCTCCACACTGGCCACTTCATGCCGACTCCAGCCATATACCAGGTCCTGGAAGGCTGGCACCTCTTCCTCCAGGCGGAAGCGGATAGCAGGTTTGGGATCCTTGGCTAGTTTCTGGGCCACCTGCTCCTGGCTCAGGTTCCGGCACCGATTGTCATACCTGGGAAGCAGAGCAGCATGAGAGTTAAGAGAACCGTTGCTGGACAGGAGGCCCACCTCTATCCCTGGCAGCTGCGTGGCCTTCAACAAGTCATTTACCTCTTTAAGCTGATTCCTCGTTTTAGAATGGGGATAATGTGTGGGGAAATTAAGTGAGATGACATATGTGGCAGACACTGTTTGCCTACCTAGCCATTCTCCACTTTCAAACCCTTGCTAACAAGGAAATGGCAAAATGCTTGGACAGAGGGGTGAATCTTGCAAACCCATTCCTCGGTACTCGTGACCAAGCCATGTAAGAATGTAGCCCCATCCTAGTCACTGAGAGAGACTCAAAGGAAACTACACTTGGGGAATAAGGAAGGGCTGAAGTTCTAAGACAGGTTTGTCTTTCCAAATAAGGCCAAGGAAGAGCCACAAGAGGAAAAACCTCCTTTTTAAATTTCCCACTTTCCCCTTTGGATGTTGTACTGTGAAGGGGCGGGCCAAGCTTGGAGCCGCTGCAGCTACTAAGGGAGAGAAAGCAGGGCAATCAAAGAGCCCACAACATAGCCCTGGTGTCTCTAAGCTGCTCATCTTTATCCTGGGCCCCCTCCCCCACCCTGACTTCTGCAGGATGAAAAGATATATGTATAGTTTATGTCCTCACTACTTAACGTGGAGTGTGGCCAGGCGTGGTGGCACACGCTTGTAATCCCAGTACTTGGGAGGCTGAGACAGGAGGATCGCAGGTTCGTGGCCAGCCTCAGGTACTTAGTGAGGCCCTCTGCAACTTAGTGAGACCCTGTTTCAAAATAAAGAATAAAAAAAAAAAAAAGTGGTGTGTGTGGACCCCCAGCATCAGCTTCACTTGGACACCTGTAAGAAATGCAGACTCTCAGGCCCAACCTCAGACCTGGTGAACCAGAATGAATGCATGAACCAGACCCCCAGGTAATCTGTCCTAATGACAAAGTACAAGGAGCTCTGGTTTGTCACTTTTTCTGTGAATGTGTGCAGTACTGGGGATTGAACCCAGGGGCGCTCTACCACTGAGCTACATCCCCAGACCTTTTTATTTTTTATTTTGAAACGGTCTTGTAGCTCACTAAGTAGCTAAGGCTGACCGTGAACCTGGGATCCTCCCGTCTCAGCCTCCCAAGTACTGGGATTATAAGTGTGTGCCATCACACCTGGCTTGACTATAATTTTAAAAAATAATTTTCCGCCGGGTGTGGTGGTGCATGCTTGTAATCCCAGTACTTGGGAGGCTGCAACAGGAGGATTGCAGGCTTGCGGCCAGTCTCAGGTACTTAGGCCCTCTGCAACTTAGTGAGACCCTGTTTCAAAATGAAGTATAAAAAAATAGGGTTGTAAAAAAAAAACAAGTTCGGGTGTAGAATGCCCCTGGGTTCAATCCCAGTACTGCAAAAAATAAATAAATAAAAACCAAATAAAAATTTCCCATCATTGGGACAAGTAGATTGCTTATAATAAACAAGCAATGCCACAGTGAATATCATGACCTTGTACAAACATGTGAGCCTTTGTCCAATACTTCACTGGAATTGGAACTTAACTGTTACGATGTTACTGGTGACAAGGGACAAGGGGAATCCTGCCAAAGCTGTACACTGACCCTGCAATTCCACATCCAGGAAGGTAGCAACAAACACCACGCATGCGCAAAATGATGTGTGTCGGTGTTATTCATCACAACTCCGTATTTTTTTTTTCTTTTTTTTGCGGTACCGGGGATTGAACGCAGGGGCGTTCTACCTCCCCACTATGCCCCCGGTCCTATTTTTTTTTATGCTTTATTTTGAAACCGGGTCTCACGAGGTTGCGGAGGGCCTCACTAAGGAGAGAGAGAGAGAGAGAGAGAGAAACAGAGAGAGACAGAGCGAGAGCTGAGGCTGGCCGCGAACCCGGATCCTCTGGTCTCCGCCTCCCAAAGTACTGGGATTACAAGCGTGCGCCACCACGCCCGGCACAACTCCGTATTTTTTATAACAAAAGATTAGAAACGACATAAAGGTTTGTTAGGAAGAAAGTCATTGAGGGCCGGGCGTGGTGGCGCACGCTTGTAATCCCAGTACTTTGGGAGGCGGAGACCGGAGGATCCGGGTTCGTGGCCAGCCTCAGCTCTCTCTCTCTCCCTGTCTCTCTCTCTCTCTCTCTGTCTACCTAGTAAGGCCCTCTGCAACTTTGTGAGACCCGGTTTCAAAATAAAGTATAAAAAAATAGGGGCGGGGGTGTAGCGCGGAGGTAGAACGCCCCTGGGTTCAATCCCTGGTACCGCAAAAAAAAAAAAAGAAAGTCATTGAGTAATTGGAGTAATTGGTGGCATGTACCATACAATGGAATATTATGTAAGCATAGGAAAAAAAATTATGGACTGATATGGAACTGACCCTCAAGAAAGTAAGTGGAAATGGTAACCTACATAATACATTGTGTGCTACCATACGTTGTGTGTTACCATTTGGGGAAAAAGAGAAAATAATATGCATTTGTCAGCATATGCACTGAATGTCTCTGGAGGAAACATAAGAAAATTCTAACAGTAGTTATCTCTAGAGAGGGGAAATAAGTGGCCAGAGGCAGGGTGAGGAGATCTTTCTATATCTTCCTGGACATTTTAAGTATTATACATGCAGAAGTTTTACATATTGAAAATAATAAGTGACTAGAATTACACATTACTGCCTGCCACCCAGGGTGGCCGCAGCTTCTCGCCTGGCCCCCAGTGAGTCTCTCTCCTGGCACTCATGCGCTGCACAATCCCCTCCCCTTGAGTGAGGGCTGGGCTCCTGACTTCCTTCTAAGGAACAGAACAGAAGTGCTGAGAAGTCTCTTCATGAGTAGGTGGACTCCAGCTACCATCTTGCAGGCTCTCTTGCTCCCTGCTGGCCCACTCTGAAGAAAGCCAGCTGCCATGCTGCGAGCTGCACCACGGAGAGGCCCAGGCGGCAAGGAACGGACGCTACAGGCAACAGCCAGCGAGGCCCTGCAGCCTGCAAAAGTCCTCCCCAATCAGGCCACCAGGTAACTGCAGGCCCCGCTAAGCCCCAAACCTGAGCCAAAGTACCTGGCTACACTGTGCCCAGATGCCTGACCCACAGAAATGGAGGCAAGAAAAGCCTGGGGATAACCAGTTATGCAGCACAGACAACTAACACACCCAACATTGGGGAGCCGTCTGCATCGCGTTGGGCTCTCACCGGGGCGTCTGACGGTTCCGCAGGGCCTCTTTCTTTAGGAGTTCCAGCCGCTGTGGTGAGCAGAAACAGGGATAGGCAGCTCCAGTCTTCAGCAGCGCTTCCGTGGCCTGGGCGTACAGCGCCAGCCGCTGGGACTGCTGGTAGGGCCCCGCAGGACCTCCCCGGCGGGGACTCTCATCAGGGGGGATGCCTGGGACACAGGCATGGAAGCATCATCATATAATACACATAGCCCTTTCCCGGGTGCTGCCCTAAGCACTTTACACAGATATACATTTGTGTGTGTGTGTGTGTGTGGTACTAGGGATTGAACCTAGGGATATTCTACCTCTGAGCTACACCCCAGCCCTTTTTAATTTTGCAATGGCGTCTTGCTAAATTAACATGTGCTGGCTTCAAACCTGCAATCTTCCTGCCTCAGCCTCCCAAGTATTGGGATTACAGGGGTGCACCACCACACTCAGCATCAAAACCCTTCATTCTTAACCACTCCGTGTACGATTTCTTTGTAGGACTTGGCCTATCTGTTTCGGTTTCCTCCTCTGAAAAGTGGAGCTAATGCCTTCTATGCAAAGTGACTATGAGAACAAATGTGTTGGTGCTTACAAAGCTCTTAGCCCAACATCTTACATGTAGGTCACTTTCACTATATGCTGTAGATTCAATTTGAACTATTACAGGCCAGCTCCCCCATCCAATGTCTAATTTCCTCAGGTCACGTAGGACAGATAACTATAAATGCTTCCAGCAGAGGGCACAGGGGCCACATGGACTAGAAGGAAATTCTCAAGGAGCTTTCAAAGAAATTCGGGAGATAGGACACAGGACAATCAGGGCATGGATGGTCCAGTGACACTGGATGCTAACCCAGATACTGCAGGCGGATGGGACTGGAGTCAAACCTGCCAGCCAGCTCCAAATCCCCTTTCAGGGCCTCCACCTGCTCGCTTGTAAAAGGACACACATAGCAACTTTCTCATAAGAGTTATCAGGAGGCTGGAACTGGATGACACAGGTACATCGCTTCCCATGCGCTAAGCACTCAGTATGTTTTGGCTATGGTTATTGTTAGTATTATTTAGCTACCTCTCTATTGGGGCCTGAGTTTCTTCATTTGCCAGAAAAGTGGGTTGGATCAAGTAAAACGGGATCATTTCAAGACTGAACTTTATTTTTTTTATTTTTATTTTTTGTGGTACTGAGGGTGGAACTCAGGGGCATTCTACCTCTGAGCTACACCCTAAGCCCTTTTTTTTTTTTGAAACAGGGTCTCGCTAGGTTGCTGAGAGTCTCACTACTTGCTGAGGCTGTCCTGGAACCTGCGATCCTCCTGTCTCAGCCTCCCAAGTACTGGCATTACAAGCGTGCACCACCACTCCCAGCTAAGACTGAACTTTAAACAAGTCTCTTGCCGGGCGTGGTGGCGCACGCTTGTAATCCCAGTACTTTGGGAGGCGGAGACCGGAGGATCCGGGTTCGCGGCCAACCTCAGCGCGCATGCACGCACGCGATCAATCGATCAATCGATCTCTCTCTCCTCTCTCTCTCTGTCTCTCTGTCTCTCTCTCTCTCTCTACCTATCGATCTCTCTCTCTCTCTCTCCTCTCTCTCTCTGTCTCTCTCTCTCTCTCTACCTAGTGAGGCCCTCCGCAACTTCGTGAGACCCGGTTTCAAAAATAAAGCATAAAAAAAAATAGGGCTGGGGGTGTAGCGCGGTGGTAGAACGCCGGTACTGCAAAAAAAAAAAAAAAAAAAAAAGTCTCTTTACAGTGGTCAGCATCTTGGAATGCCCCAGGGTTGAAGAGTGACTCCATTAGGAGAAATGAAAACAGATGGCTGGGTGTGGTGGCACATGCCTGTAATCCCAGTACTTGGGAGGCTTAGACAGGAGGATCATAGGTTTGAGACCAGCCTCAGCAACTTAGTGAGACTCTCAGCAACCTAATGAGACCCTGTTTCAAAACGAAAACTAAGAAAAGGGCTAGGATGCGGCTCAGAGGTAGAATGCCCCAGGATTCAATCTCTAGTACCACACAAAAAATGTACACAATAGTTTTATTCATAGTAGCCAAAACATAGAGACAACCCAAATGTCAATCTGTTGGTGGATGAATAAACAAAATGTGGCATATTGATACAGTGAATATTATTTGCTTATAAAAAGGAATGAAGCACTCATACATGCTGCCACTCAGAAGAACCTTATGCTAAGTGAAAGAAGCCAGTCACAAATTCTATGCTCTCACCTCCATGAAATGTCTACTGAGGCAAACCCACAGGACAGAAAGTAGACAGTGGTTGCCAGGGGCTGGGGTGGAATGGGGAGGGAATGGAATAGCAACGGGATTCCTTTGGGGGTAATGGGAATGTTCTGGAATTAGTGGTGATGGTTGTACAACATAGAAAATATACTAATAACCACTGAATTGTATAATCTGAAATGGTGAACGGTGAATTCCTTCCTTTCTTCCTCCTCCTGCCCTCCCTCCCTTGCGAGACCTTCAGCAATATAGCGAGACCCTGTTTCAGAATAAAAAAAAAAGGGTTGGGGTGTAGCTTGGAGATAGAATGCCCCTGGGTTCAATCCCTAGTACCATATATACACAAGAAAGAAAATTATAAAAAGATAAAAAATATAAATTAAAGAGTGACTCTCAAAATAAGGAACTCTAGAAGTTAGCCACCCTGGGGGCCTGGAGCTCTGCCCTCTGCCCTGCCCAAACGCAGAGGGGCGAGCTCTGTGGAGGGGCTGCAGGCCTCGCTCCAGCGCCGGGAGTCTGCCTTGTTCATGGCTGCACCCCTCCTGTCTAGCATGGCGCCTGCCGGGGAGCAGGCGCTCCGAGGCGGAAGCTCTCCCCTTGCCTGTGTGGCACTATGCGATCTGGCTCCTGGCAATCCCTGTCCTCACATCTTCCGTCACTCTGCTCTGTTCACCGTCCTGGGGCCGCATGTGCCTCCTTGCCACTCCTCAAATAAATCTAGCACTTCCCCTCCACAGGGTCGCTGCGTCTGCAGCTCCCTCCGATTTGACCTTTCTCCCCTAGATGACCTCAGTGCCGCCTCTTTATCCAACTCCACTCTCTGCCAACGTCACCTCCTCAGCGGAGACTACCCCATCTAGAAGGGTGCCCAGTTCCCTAACCTTTACCCTTTCTCCACAACTCTTATCATCGCTTAACATCAAGTTCATGATGAATTTGCTTTTTTTTTTGGTGTGGTACTGGAGATTGAACCCAGTGGCATTCTACCTCTGAGTTCTACCTAGCCCTATTTTATTTTTTATTTGGAAACAGGGTCTCACTAAGTTGCTGAGGGCCTTGCTAAATTGTTGAGGCTGGCCTCAAACCTGTAATCCTCCTGTCTCAGTCTCCCAAGAACTGGGATTGCAGGCATGTGCTACCATGCCTGGCTGAATTAGTCCGTTCATTTTTATTTTTATTTTTGTGGTACTGGGGATTGAAACCAGGGGCATTCTATCTCTGAGCTACACCCTCAGCCCTATTTTTTATTCTTTGTTTTTGAAACAGGGTCTCACTAAGTTGAGGAGGGCCTCACTAAGTAGCTGAGGCTGGCCGCAAACCTGTGATCCTCCTGTCTCAGCCTCCCAAGTACTGGGATTAAAGCATATGCCAACACACCTGGCTGAATTAGTCCTTTTATCTGTCTTCCCCCTCTCCCTGAGCACTGGGTCTCTCTCTCTCTTTTTTTTTTTTATGATGCTAGGGATTGAACCCAGGGACATTCTACCTCCGAGCTACACCCCCAGCCCTTTTTATTTCTTATTTGGAAACAGGGTCTTACTAAATTGCCAAGAGCCTCAGTAAGTTGCTGAGACTGGCTTTGAACCTGTGGTCCTCTTGTCTTAGCCTCCCAAGTACTGGGATTACAGGTGTGCGTCACCACGCTTGCAGTGCTGGGTCTCTGCTCTATGTCCCTAGCACCTGGAACAGAATGTGAATCACAGTAAGTGATTTTGTTGAATACATTCCTTTATTCAACGAACCTCAACTGCACATGCGCTAAAAGTCTTCTATAATAGAAGCTAGAAATAAAATGGGCTTCTGCCCTTTAGGAACTTAAGAGTCTAGTGAATAATTTACCTGCAATGAGAGTAAATCTCACAACAGCCTTGGTATTTTTCCTCAGGGTTGTTAACCTTCATTTGTCACACCTGTCTCTAATCGGGGTCCACAGGGGTTTGAGTTGACCCAGGAAACACAAGAATACTCCTCCTTGTTTTCCCTGAGCTTAGCTGCCTGAAGGATTAAATGTTCCGCAAGATCAACTTTAGAGACTGCATGCATTTTGTGTGGCCCATCCAATGCGGTTAAAAGAAAAAAAAAATCTGAGCCCAGATTTAACAATGAGAAGTATTCATAAAAAAAAAAATCCTAGATTTCTGGCTCCTCTTGGAACTGGAAGACAGGCCAGGCTGGGCCAGTATTCCTATGGGAACAGGAGCTGGAGCCCAGCGGTGCTGCTGCCTCCTTTAGATGGGGCCAGCTCCTCCAGTTCCCACGCTGCCTGTGTCCTGCCTGCTCCCTGTAGAGAAAGGCCTTGAGATTGAGATAAAACAGGAATCCCAGACAGCCTTGGAGCTTGGCTTCAGGAGCCTTGGTATCTCTTCAAGTAGCACTTGCCACCCCAGCTAGCACAATGTACCCATTTTTCCAGGAACTCCTCGTTCTCTACCCGGGGCCCGTGAGAAGATCTCCAGGCTCCTTTCCCTGCTCCCCTGTTCCTTCCTGGGAGAAGGTTCCGTTCCCTGCCAGCCTCACCTGCCCACTCCAACATGTCCTCGATATTCTCTGCTGCCCCAGGCACAAGGCGGGTCTGATCTGTGTCCTCCAGCCTCAGGATGAAGCTCCCCTGGTGCTTCTTGGCAAAGATGTAGTTGTACAGAGCAGTGCGGAGGCCGCCCAGGTGCAAGAAGCCTGGGAGAGGAAGAGAACATTTCAGGCAAGACAGGGAAAAGGGGCTCGCGAGTCTCAGCAAAGGGCAAATAAGCTCTGCTTATGACAGAAGGTCCCAATGAACTTCAAAGACCAAGAAATAGCGATGCCTGTCCCATCTCTCTGGCTAGCATCCAGATAGCCAGACTGACGCAAAGGAAGACGGGGTGGTGAGCACTTAGTCCCTTATCCTAAAAGTGGAAGATCATTCAAGTTTTGGAGCGTGTCACTTTGTAAAAATGCTCCAAATCTCCTCAAATGCACCTGTCATTTTACTTTGATATTTGCCTCAAGGCTAAGGAAAAACAGAAAATTATTCACTGAAGCCATATCACATGTACATTTTTTTTTTTTTTGCGGTACCGGGTATTGAACCCAGGGGCGTTCTACCTCTGAGCTACACCCCCAGCCCTATTTTTTATTCTTTATTTTGAAACCGGGTCTCATGAGGTTGCGGAGGGCCTCACTAAGTAGCTGAGGCTGGCCGCAAACCGGGATCCTCGGGTCTCAGCCTCCCAAGTACTGGGATTACAAGCGTGCGTCACCACACCCAGCTCTACATGTACATTTAACGTATACAAATTTAGCCGGGCTTGGTGGCGCACACTTGTAATCCCAGTACTTGGGAGGCTGAGACAGGAGGATTGCAGGTTCTCAGCCAGCCTCAGCGATTTAGTAAGGCCCTCCGCAACTTAGTGAGACCCTGTTTCAAAATAAAGAATAAAAAAACAGGGCTGGGAGTGTAGCTTGGAGGTAGAATGCCCCTGGGTTCAATCCCCAGTACTGCAAAAAAAAAAAAAGTATGCACATTTAATTATATGATCTGGGCAAAAAAAAAGTTAGTTACAAGTGAATAACTTAAATACTGTAAAATCACATTTGCATATATACTCTATGCATATATTCTATCCACAGTATACAATTTGAATTTTGCCTACTTGATATTTTCACCTAACTACTAGCTTTAAACACTAACCAAAATAATACTGATAATAATTCCACAGTATTTTCCTCCACTGGAGTTTAAATTCCTAAGATCTTATTTTTTTGTCATTCTTGACTGGAAACTTAGAATTAAACCGTTTTCCCAGGGCTGTCACTTCCCCTTCCCCTACTTTCTTTGGTGCAGTCCACAGTCCAGAGTTCCCACAATGAGCCATCTGCATTTCCAGGTACCTGAGGTAGCACAGGATGGGAAAAAGCTCTTCTGGGGCCAGGCAGACCCCGGCTGAACACTGATTATGTGTGTGACCTTCGGCTAATTACTGCAAAGACACCACAAAACCAGTGTGCTCAGTGGGATTGGGTTCCAGGAGTCCCAAGACAGAAGACATAGGCCCGATAGTAGAAAACAAGGCCTCTAGCCGGGCGTGGTGGCGCACGCTTGTAATTCCAGTACTTGGGAGGCTAAGACTGGAGGATCCGGGTTCGCGGCCAGCCTCAGCTACTTGGTGAGGCCCTCTGCAACTTCGTGAGACCCGGTTTCAAAATAAAGAATAAAAAAAAAAAAACAAGGCCTCTTACATCATATATACCTGGATTAAAATTCTGCATCCACCATTTACTAGTTACTACCCTTTGGGCACTCTACTTAACTTTTATGAGCTTCAATTTCCTCATGTTAGAGGGATTACAAACAAAATATAAAGACCTTCCTTATTATGGGGTTGCTGTGATATCTAAATGCTCACTGAAATACACCTTCAATTAGTTTCAGCTATTCCAGTGACCTACATTGCTTGATAATTCTTTTATCTGTTGTAGTCAACAGCCTTCCCCATATGGGCTTTTCCTAAAAGTCAGCAAGAAAATGAGAATTATAATCATCACAGTAAAAGCTACTGTTTCTTTTTTTTGTGTGGTTCCGGGGATTGAACCCAGGGGTGTTCTACCTCCGAGCTACACCCCCGG
The DNA here is from genome assembly GCA_004027185.1 of Glis glis. Taxonomy (NCBI): domain Eukaryota; kingdom Metazoa; phylum Chordata; class Mammalia; order Rodentia; family Gliridae; genus Glis; species Glis glis. The sequence goes on along the minus strand of PVJS01006096.1, from coordinate 32,331 downwards.
CCCTATTTTTTATACCTTTTTTTTTTTTTTGCGGTACCGGGGATTGAACCCAGGGGCGTTCTACCTCTGAGCTACACCCCCGGCCCTATTTTTTATACTTTATTTTGAAACCAGGTCTCACGAAGTTGTGGAAGGCCTCCTGGTCTCCGCCTCCCAAGTACTGGGATTACTAGTGTGCGCCACCACGCCCGGCTATACTTTATTTTTGAAACCAGGTCTCACAAAGTTGCAGAGGGCCTCACTAACTAGTTGAGGCTGGCTGCGAACCCTGATCCTCCGGTCTCAGCCTCCCAAGTACTAGGATTATAAGTGTGCGCCACCACGCCCGGCTGTTTCTCTTTTTTTAATCTTATTTATTTATCTATTTGGTACTGGGGATTGAACCTGGGTCATTCTACCTTTGAGCTACACGTCTAGCCCTTTTTTATTTTTTATTTATTTGTTTTTTTTTCGTGGGACTGGAATTGAACCCAGGGGCATTCTACCTCCGAGTTACACCCCCAGCTCTATTTTTTATTCTTTATTTTGAAACAGGGTCTCACTGAGTTGCAGAAGACCTCACTAAGTAGCTGAGGCTTGCCGCAAACCCAGATTCTCCAGTCTCAGCCTCCCAAGTACTGGGATTACAAGTGTGCGCCACCACGCCCGGCTCTTTTTTTATTTTTGAAACAGGTTCTCACTAAGTTGCTGAGGTTGGCCTCAAGCTTGCAAACCTCCTGTCTCAGCCTCCCAAGTACTGGGATTACAGGCATGCATGACTATGCCTGGCTGAGGCTACTGTTTATTAAATGCTTTCTACGTGGACCAGACCTTGCTAAGTGGCTCAGTTGCACTGGCTCAAACCCATGATGGAGAGACTATTATTAGTCCTGCCTGAGTGGCAAAACTGAGGCTCACAGATGCTAAGCAATCTGCCTAAATTACACATCTAGGAATTGGCAACGACAGAAATTTGGACCCAGACAATCCCAGGCTTGGCACTCTACATAAGTGCTCTTCAAAGCAAGGTGCACAGTTCAGTGCTCATGTGCAAACTGTTGCCAGTTCACAAGAGGTAAGCATAGAAATTGAGAGTAAGGATTTAGAAACTTATTGCAACTTGACAAGAGTAATTTTATGTCTGTCAAACTTAATAAAAATAGGCTTACATTTTGAATGTCTTCAAATTTTCATTTTTCTAGTAAATCATTTATATTAATTTTCCCCGAATATTGATCCACAACTGGGAATTAAAAACTCGTGCTTCCAGCCAGGCGTGCTGATGCACACTTGTAATCCCAATACTGAGGCTGAGACAGGAGGACGCAGGTTCGCGGCCAGCCTCAGCTACTTAGTGAGGCCCTCCGCAACTTAGTGAGACCCTGTTTCAAAATAAGAGAATAAAAAATAGGGCTGGGGGGTGTAGCTGGAGGTAGAATGCCCCTGCAAAATAAATAAATAAATAATAAATAAATAAATAATAAAAATAAAAACTAGTGCTTCCACCACGGATGGTTTGTGAAGCACTGCTCTACACTAGGCTACCTGCAAAGAGATTCTATCACTCTGGGTAGCTGGGATTTTGCCAAAGATCCTTATCTGCTGACCCATAGGATATGGAATGACAGGCACGCTCAGCATGAGGAGAGAAGGTAGCCTTGGCAAGAGAAAAATGTTGAAAACTGGTGTGGTGGTGGTGGTGTGCCAAGACCTTCAACAGGATATACAGTGTCCTCTGCTTCCCTCTGCCTCTTAAGCTCCCAACAACGCTAACCACAGAGCATCTTGTACCTGCCATTTCCTCTGCCCAGGTTCCTTCCATAGGCTTCACATAGGTGGTTCCTTCTTGTCATTTAGTTCCCAACTCACAGGTTACCTCCTCTGCAAGGCCTTCTTGAGCAACCTTATTTTGGGGGGGGGGGTTACTGGGGCTTGAACCCAGGGACATTCTACCCCTGAGCTACACTCCGATATTTATTTATTTTTGTGATAGATTAAACCCAGGGGCATTCTACCTCCAAGCTACACCCCCAACCCTATTTTATTTTTATTTTGAACCAGGGTCTCTCTAGGTTGATGAGAGTCTCACTACTTGCTGAGGCAGTCCTCGAACTTGCGATCCCCTTGTCTCAGCGTCCCAAGTACTGGGATTACAGGCCTGCGCCGCCAGGCCCAAGTCTTGCTTTTTATTTTGAAACAGGGTCTCACTAATTTGCCGAGGCTGGTCTCGAACCTGCGATTCTCCCGATAGACTCGCAGGTACTGGGATTACAGGCGCGAGCCACCGCGCCCGGCTAGAGCATCCAGACTTACCCCCGCCTCCCCATCTCCTATCTAGCTTCATTTCTCATATGACACACGTGACTTTAAAATTACCCTTTATAGGTGTTCGTCATGGCAACTAGAACGTAGGCTTCCGTAACTCAATGACCACTGCATCCCAGTGTCTAGTACCTGGCACAGTTTATACTCAATATCCATTTATCGAACGTTTGAAAAAAGCCCGAAAGAGATGACTCAGCACAATAAACAAAGAAATTCCTGGCAATGCGAACTGGACCTTAGTTTCTATCTCTATAAAATGGGGTCGCGTAGCCCTCCCAGTCTGACACCACCGGAAGGGATTTGTTCAGGGGCATTCGGGGGGCGGGGACGGGGCAAGACGGTGGGCCGCGGCCTGCGGCGTCATGTCCGCCGAGGTTACCTGTGGGGCTAGGAGCGAACCGGACTCGCACAGCAGCCCCGGGACCGGTGCCCAGGCTGGCCTCGCGCCGTCCCACCCGGCCGCCCAAGGCCGCTGGGGCAGCCCGGGGCTGCAGCAGCCTCTTCAGGAGCGCAGCCATGTGGGGTAGAATCGCACACGTGGGCTTCTTCGTGCGTCACTTCCGGAATGTCCCCCCAGCCAATCGGCCTGCGCCACACTGAGCGCAGCCCCGCCCCTTAAGGTCGCAGGGCTCCTTGCTTGAAAGGCCACGCCCCCCGCGAGGCCTGCGGCCGCACTTGGCCACTAGGGGGCGGAGCCCAGCGAGCGGGCGATTTCTCGTACCAGCCCCCCTCGGCTCCCGAAAGGTAAAGCGTGGCAGGGGCCGGGCCGGGGAAGCGGAGGAGGCGGGTCTCCATAGAAACCTCCACCTGTTTCCGGCCAGGCTGAGCGAGATTAGGGGCTGCTGCGGGGGCCAATCTCAGCCAGCTCGCTTCTTCCCAGCGGCCTCTGCGGGAGTGGTGGGTGTTGTACACAATCATCATGGCGGCGGCCGGAGCCCCGGATGGTAAGTGCGGAGGGGGCGGCGGGCGCCTGGCTGAGGCAGAGGCTGCGGACGCTCCTGGGGTGGATGTGGCCTGGCCCAGGAGGGAGGACCGTGGGTCGGGAGCGGTGGTCCCGCGGCGCCCGGGTCGCGTCCAGTCCCAGGCCCAGCCCGCGGCGAGCGCCCACCCCCTAACCCCCTTGCAGGCATGGAGGAGCCTGGCATGGACACGGAGGCCGAGACCGTGGCCACCGAGGCGCCCGCGCGGGCCCTCAACTGCGTGGAGGCCGAAGCCGCGGCGGGGGCGGCGGCCGAGGATTCCTGCGACGCGCGAGGCAGCCTGCAGCCCGCCCCGGCCCAGCCCCCTGGGGACCCCGCGGCGCAGGCCTCGGTCAGCAACGGCGAGGACGCGGGCGGCGGCGCGGGCAGAGAGCTGGTGGACCTGAAGATCATTTGGAACAAGACCAAGCACGACGTGAAGGTCCCCCTGGACAGCACAGGCTCCGAGCTCAAACAGAAGATTCACTCGATTACAGGTAATCTCGGCGCTGACAGCCAGCTTCCTCCACCCCACCCCCTTCTCGTTCCTAGTGCGTACACTAACATCGTGCTGGCTGCTTTCCTTGCGTCCGCTCCCTCAATCCTCCGAAGGCAGTACTCGAATGGCCATCATTAATCAGATGGGGAAGACGAGACCCTAGGTCATAGAGCTCGTCAGTGGCCCAGCCGAGGTTCAAACCCAAGTCTGACTCAGGCCCACGCTTCTAACTAGTGCTCTAACCCCGCTAGTAAAAATCACCCGAGGCACTTGTTAAATTTACAGCTCCTAGGCGCTTCCCCGGGAGATTCTGATTCAGTTGGGTTTGGGATGTGGCCAGGAATTTATTTTTAGCAAATATCTGAGGTAACTCTCATAAGGGAAGTTTAGGAAACACTGCTGTCGATCGTCAGGCCGGCCTTTTCCAATTACTCGTGTTGATTAATTTTATCTTATTGATACTGCTTTTACCACTTGAAATGATGTCTTTTTAAACATTCTCCATGTAGCCTGGAATCTCCATAACAACAGTAACTTTGTTCTTTTTGGCTTCTGTATCCCTGACACCTGTAAATTCTCCATTAATACTTGAGTAGATAGGTGATTGAGAAACAACTTAGAATAATAGCTAAAGTTCATGAAACAATTACTGAATAGCAGGATAACAGGCACTTTACTAATTGTTCTACATTTGCCCCATCTCTCTCTTTTGGTCTGTGTGTGGGGGCTACTGGGACAGAACCTAGGGGCATTCTACCTCTGAGCTACACCTGCAGCCCTGTTTTATTTTGAAATGGTCTCACTGAGTTGCTGAGGCGGGCTTTGAACCTGCGATCCTCCTGTCTCAGCCTCCCAAGTACTGGGATTACAGGCGTGCACCACCATGCCTGGCCCTGTCCTGCGTCTTAATCCTTAAAACAAGTCTAAACAGAAGGAGCTACTTTGATCACTATCATAAAGTTCTGAAATTGGAGGCTCAGATGTGAATTGCCCAAGTTCACAGAGCTAATAGCTGATGAAGCCAGTATTCACTTCCTGCTCTGTTTTCAAAAAACTGTGGTCCATACATTTTTGTTGTTTGTTTCACTGTCTGCCCTCTACCTTTTCCCAAGGTCTCCCGCCTGCCATGCAGAAAGTCATGTATAAGGGACTGGTCCCTGAAGATAAGACGTTGAGAGAAATCAAAGTGCCCAGTGGGGCCAAGATCATGGTGGTTGGCTCCACGATAAATGATGTTTTAGCAGTAAACACACCCAAAGATGCTGCGCAGCAAGATGCGAAGGCTGAAGAGAACAAGAAGGAGCCTCTCTGTAGGCAGAAAGTGAGTTCATCGCGTGCTTGTTGGTCCTGAGAAATTTGAGGCTTTGTCCTCTCTAGTCTTGACTGGTTATATTCTCCCTAGAATAAGCTCCTTTTTGGACAGGGCCCATGATGGAAATTTATGGCAGCAGTTGGGTGCGGCAGAGTCGAGGTGACATCTACCTGAGATTTGCAACTTTGTCTCATCTGGCGGTCAGTGTGTCTCAAGTCTACCTACTTTAGGATAAGGCCTTTGTAGAAGGTGGCTTCAGACCAGGTGTTAAAAGGAGTCAGGCGTGGGTTTCTCTGTCATATTTAGTTCAAAAGAAAAAATGCCAGTACCAGAATTAAACCCCTGTTTTGTACAAGCACTTATATTTGAATTTTGGTTTGTGGCTTCCCCAGGTCAACAAGTCCAATTCTGTATAGAGATGAAAACCAACACATTTCAGAGGTTTGTCTCAAACTGACCATTTCAGGAACCTGAATGGAGCTGAGTAGGAAGGAAGATAATGACACTTGGGGATTTTTTTTTTTTTTTGGTCCTCCTGATGCATGAAATGGGGGCCTGGTTTTTCACATAGTCTCTGTTGCTCATTTTGGATAGAAGAGATCCAGCTTTGTCATGCACCCTTTGTAGCCATTAAAATTCTTTTTTAGCCAGACATGGTGGATGCCTGTAATCCCAGTACTAGCGAGGCTGAGACAGGAGCTAACAGGTTCAAAGCCAGCCTCAGCAATTTAGCAAGACCCTCAGTAACTTCATGAGACTCTATTTCCCCCCCAAAAATCTTTTTTTTTTTATTTTTTAGTGCTAGGAGTGGAACGCATTGGTACTCTTATCACTGAACTACATCCCCAACCCTTATTTTTTGAGATAGGGTCTTGCCAAGTTGCCTAGGCTGGCCTTGAATGCATGATCCTTCTGCCTCAGCCTCCCAAGTAGATGGGATTACAGGCATATGCCACTGCGCCTGGTGTAACTTTCTTTTTGTAATTAAGAAAAGTGAGATTATTTTGCTGTGGGAAGAGTTTGGAGGAGTTGTCGCTTGTGATCTTGTCACCCAGCGAGTCCCACTTGTTGCTGAAGGGCATCTTGCCAGGGAGACAGGTGCTCTCAGTTCAACCTGTGTCCTGAGCAGAGTAGATCAACCTGAACCAACATCAGTTTTGGTGACAATAGACAGTAAGATGTATGGCTAACAGTGGGAGAAAGACACAATCTTGTGTTAGAGATCCATACTCCCTTATGTGTGCTTCCCAAACCCAAAAGGGGGTCTGAAACTAGAAGTGCTTTTGTAAATTTGGCAGTAGAACCCAGTTAGAATTAGTATGAATGTTCACTTGTTTTTTTTTTTTTTTTGCAGTATTGGGAATGGAACCCAGGGGCATTCTACCTCCAAGCTATATCCCCAACCCTATTTTTTATTCTTTATTTGGAAACAGGGTCTCACTAAGTTGCGGAGGGCCTCACGATGTAGCTGAGCCTGTCCGCGAACCTGCGATCCTACCGTCTCAGCCTCTCAAGTACTGGGATTACAAGCGTGCGCCACCATGCCTGGCTGAATGTTCACATTTTGCTATAGACGTGTGTGTGTGTGTGTGTGTGTGTGTGTGGTATGGGGGATTGAACCCAGAGGCATTCTACCTCCGAGCTGTACCCCCAGCCCTTTTTTTTTTTTATTTTTTGGTTTGAAGTGGGGTCTCACTAGGTTGCTGAAAGTCTGTTGAGTTGCTGAGGCTGGTCTTGAACCTGTGACCCTCCTTTGTGAGCCTGTCGACTACTGGGATTACAGGTGTGCACCACCACACCTGGCTTACTGTAGAAATAGCATGTTTGGCGACAAGTTGCTATCGCAGACCCCAAAAGGATTTTATATAATTAATGTATTTTAACACTATGGTATCTTTACAAAACCCCTGCAGCTCTATAAAGTCTGAAATATCTGTGCATAGGATTTTTTGTTTTTAATTTTTTTGGTACTGGGAATTGAACTCAATTGTACATACTCTACCACTGAGCTACAACCCTAGCCCCCTGTCTTTAGGGTTTTAGATAAGGTGTTATAAACCTGTATTACCACCTGAAAGGTGTTTATTTGAACTGTTTTCATTTCCCAAATATAGGGTCATAGTGTCTGGTAACTGCTGAATTCATTCCTGTTGTCCTGCCTTCCCCTGCCACATGTGTGGAACAGCCAGATGTGGGTGACATTCTCACTGGTCACACCCTTAGAGCACAGCATGCCTTGTAACTATAGGGTGTGAGTTACTAATGGTGACTTAACAGCCTTAGAGCTGTTCTCCACAGTGCAGAGAAAACTTCAGAAGGTAATTGTAAGGCAGGACTCAAATTAGACTTCCAAGCTCTGCCGCTTCGTTTCAGCAATGCCAGTTTTTATGAGACATGACATGGCCTAATGGGAGGGATCCGGTCCCTCCAGCATTTTCTCTACTTGTTCAGGCATCTGGGGCTGAGGTACAGGGTGACCCTCTGCTTGCAGCCTGGCAGTGTTGAGTTCATTCCCCCCAGGGGGTTCTGCCATGCCAAAGAGGGTTTGAGCTGTCTCATAAAAGTTCCTGATGCTTAAATTTCACAAAATTTTAGCCGGGCGTGGTGGCGCACGCTTGTAATCCCAGTACTTTGGGAGGCAGAGACTGGAGGATCCGGGTTCGCGGCCAGCCTCAGCTCTCTCTCTCTCTCTCTCTCCCTGTCTGTCTTTCTGTCTGTCTGTCTCTCTCTCTCTCTCTCTCCTTAGTGAGGCCCTCCGCAACTTCGTGAGACCCGGTTTCAAAATAAAGTATAAAAAATAGGGCCGGGGACGTAGCGCGGAGGTAGAATGCCCCTGCGTTCAATCCCTGGTACCGCAAAAAAAAAAAAAAATAAATTTCACAAAATTTTTACCCTGTACCTATTCCTTGCCCCCACAGTACCAGCTTTACCAAGCAATTGCCTCTAACACCACAGATGGAGAGAACAGACTCAGGCATTTAGGTCAAGCAAGAGACCTATGTTAGGGGGCCATGAACTTGGAACCCCAATGTGGGGGTGGGAGTGGGGTTTCAGAGCCTAGAGTGGTCAGCATTTTCTTTTTGTTCTTTTTCTATTTATTTATTTATTGTGATAATAGAGATTGAACCCAGGGACATTCTACCTTTGAGCTACACACCCCACACTCCAGCCCCCTTTTTTTTTTTTTTTTTTTGTGGTACTGGGGATTGACCCAGAGGCATTGTACCTTCAAGCTACACCCCCAGCCCAATTTTATTTCTTATTTGGAAACAAGGTCTCTCTAGGTTAATGCAAGTCTCACTGCTTGACGAAGCTCTCCTAGAACCTGCGATCCCCCTGTCTCAACCTCCCAAGTACTGGGATTACAGGCATGTGCCACCACACCCGGCTCCTGTTTTATTTTTTATTTTGAAACAGGGTCTCACTAAGTTGTTGAGGCTGGCCACAAACCTGTGATCCTCCTGTCTCAGCCTCCCAAGTACTGGTGTGTGCCACCATGCCTGACTTGGTCAGCATTTCTTCTTGGAAATACGGCTCCTCGGGTTTCCTGTGTAGCTGGGGTTGAGGGCCAGGCAGTGGGGACAACTTCTATGATGGGCTGGGTCTCCCTGTTGAAGAAGCACCCTTCTAGGCAGTTAGGCGGATTACCAGCATCTTGTAGTTCCCTTTGAGAATTGAAGTTGACACATGTAGCTGACGTTTTCCATCTGCCAGGAGAGTAACGCCTTTCCTGGCTCTTTGTACCTTGATATTTAATTCCTTCAGTGGTGACTTTTTTTTTTTTTTGCAGTACTGGGGATTGAACCCAGGGTATTCTACCTCCAAGCTCCACCCCCAGCCCTATTTTTTATTCTTTATTTTGAAACAGGGTCTCACTAAGTTGCGGAGGGCCTCACTAAGTAGCTCAGGCTGACTGCGAACCCATGATCCTCCTGTCTCAGCCTCCCAAGTACTGGGATTACAAGCATGCACCACTATGCCCAGCTCATTAGCTACATTTTAAGTACTTAATAGTCACAAGTGGCCAGTGGCTAGCACAGGTATAGAACGTTTCCTCATTGCAGAAACTCCTGCTGGCGAGAGTGCTGCTCATAGTCTGTAGATACTAAAAGCTTTGGAACCAAACATTGAGGCTTTCTTCATCCTGTCGTTCAGAGAGCTAGCAGCATGACTAAACTGTAGACCACTGTTTCACGTAACCATCTCTTCTGACTTATGTTATAGCAACACAGGAAAGTGTTGGATAAAGGAAAACCCGAAGATGTGATGCCATCTGTCAAGGGCGCCCAGGTAAGCGGGCTTCTCTGAGCATCTGAAGGAGCCAGCCCCACCTGAGAGTCCTGTGATTGTGTCCTCGAGTCCTGCCCTTTCTCTTTCCTATCCAATCGTCCCTCGCTCTCTTACCATGCTGTTGTGCCTCCAGGAGCGCCTGCCAACGGTACCCTTGTCCGGCATGTACAATAAGTCTGGAGGAAAAGTGAGGCTCACCTTTAAGCTAGAACAAGACCAGCTGTGGATTGGCACTAAAGGTACGTCGCGTGCTCCTCCTGGCTCGCTGCCTGCTTTCGGCACCCGGCAGCGCCCGTCCGTGAGTGCCACAGGAAACCTCTGCCGCTCATTCGGAACCTTTCTCACCTCACTGCTCTGTGTGCTTCTGGCTTTCAGATTTGCTTCTAGATGCTAGCCTCTTGTTTGGACCCTTTTCCCTCTTCCTTTTCAGTCTGATCTCAGGGCCAATCCATGAAACATTGGCTCTTCAGTTGCCCACAAAATGGAGGTCCCAGCCAGGTGTGGTGACACACACCTGTAATCCTAGTACTTAGCAGGCTGAGACAGAAGGATCACAGGTTCGAGGCCAGCCTCAGCAACTTAAACCCTCAGCAACTTAGTGAGACCTGGTCTCAAAATAAAAAATAATAATAATAAAAAAATGGTGGGGGTGTAGCTCGAAGGTAGAATGCCTCTGAGTTCAATCCCCAGTATAAAAAAAAAAAAAAAACGAGGCGTGGTGGCGTACACATGTAATTCCAGTACTTGGGAGGCTGAGACAGGAGGATCGCAGGTTCAAGGACAGTCTGCACAACTAATGAGGCTCTCAGCAATCTAGTGAGACTGTGTTTCCAAATATGAAAAAAATTGGTCTGGGGGTGTAGCTCAGAGGTAGAATGCCTCTGAGTTCAATTCCCAGTACCATACACACCAAAAAAAAGAAAGAAAGCCGGGCGTGGTGGCGCATGTTTATAATCCCAGTACTTGGGAGGCTGAGACCGGAGGATCCGGGTTCGCGGCCAGCCTCAGCTACTTAGTGAGGCCCTCCGCAACTTAGTGAGACCCTGTTTCAAAATAAAGAATAAAAAATAGGGCTGGAGGTGTAGCTCGGAGGTAGAACGCCCCTGGGTTCAATCCCCAATACCGCAAAAAAAAAAAAAGAAAGAAAACCCCAGGTCCCCAAGAAGAAAACCCCAGTTCTCCATCATGTGGCCCAAGGACCAAGTCTGCTCCTCAGACAGGGTTGTGTGGGTTTACCCACAGATTGCAAAAATTGGGGGATTTCATGTAATCTGAATTTAGGGGTGGCTTCTCTTGAAAACAACCAAATCATCCGGCTCTTCTGGGCCTGTGTTCTCACATGGCGTCCAGGAGCTGGAGCTGAGAAGTAGTTTCCAACGGGCTGTGCTGTGGACCCCATGGCTCCAACGGATCTGTGGCCAGCTTCGCTCATTCGTGTCACCTGCCCGGCCCCATAGGCCAGTTAGACCGTGTGCTGGGTGAAGTTTCCCGATTGCTGCCTATGAACCGCCCCTCCCCTGCCTGCCTGCCCCCCTCTGCCTGTGCACAGTAGCTGGGTCAGCCTTGCCATTTTCTGGGAGTGTCTCTGACCATACTCCCACTGCCTAGATGGCTACAAAGTCTCGTTGGTTACACTGCAGAATCGTCTCTCCCTTTCTTCCCACTCTGTTGTGTCAGTTAAGGCTACCAGCGCCTTTAAAGTGGTGGTGAGAGCACGTCAGCCCGCTTCTCTGCACAATCTGTCTTCCGTTCCATCTATTTTCCAAACTGCTTTTCAGCACTGGTTCTTGGACTCAAAAACCTTTGGCTCATTAAGGCCGAGTTCAGATGCCTGCACCTAGTGTTCGGTGTTCTCAACAGTGGGCCCCGTTTGGCCCCTTGGCCCCTCTGTATCTCAGCTGCATCGCTCCTGACCTGCCCGACCCACGCTGTGCACAGCTCCGTGTCTTCGCTCAGGCTGTGCCCTTCCCTGTAATGCCTTCCTCCCGTTCCTTGTTATTAATAAAATCTCCCCAGGCCCTACTTCAGTGTCCTCTCTTAATGAAGCCTTCCCTGATATCTCCCCCACCCTCCAAATGAACCGCTGCCGCTTCTGTCCCTTAATGTCCCCAGAGCACTCATTACTCTCTGACTTGTCTGTCCCCCTGTTAGATTCCTGGAGGGAACCGAACATGCCTAATTCACCTGTTTCTGGCCAGCACTGTAGGTATTCAGTGTTCGAGGTAAATGCTAAAGAGAAGTATAGGGGCCCGTTAGCCGAGGCCAGTTGGTTTCTGGGACAGGCCATCTAGTACGACTCCGATTAAAATGGGACCAAAGTTTCACAGAAAAGAAAACTTGGGGCATGGGTGGTGGGGAATGAGATTTTTATCTAAAACATGCAAATTCTAGAACATGGAAATAAGTTTCTTATTTTCAACCTTGTGCTGCTTCTTGAAATGAACAGCCTGAAAGGCCAAAAGCACTTGAGTTTTCTAACAGTCTCAAGATAACTTGCTGTGTTCTTCATTTCACTTTTTACTCTTAACTACATGGAGTAAGTTTTGCAAATTTCTAAGGGCTTCCCTGGTTTTCCAAGGGCCTCTGAGCCCTTCACCAAGCCCGTCTTTTCTGCAGAGCCTGTCCCGCCACCCTTTGTCATTCCCGATCCGCCCTGCCTCTGTCGGCTGAGCAGGTGATCTTGCTTAGTTCTCAGTCCTTGTGTTCACTTGGCAAAGCGCGGACACTTCATGCCTCTTGCTAGACTTCTCCTTTTGCTTGTGGGCAGCCCAGCCGAGGGCAGTTGTCAGGGATGACCTGGGAAAACAGTGGTGTCCAGGAAGGCAGGTGCAGCAGGGGGCCTGGGTGAGGCCCGAGTCTACTTGCTCACTGGGTCCTCAGAATATTTTATTTTATTTTATTTTTTTGGTGGTACTGGGGATGGAACCCAGAGACATTCTACCTCTGGGCTACATCCCCAGCTCTATTTTTTATTCTTTATTTTGAAGCAGGGTCTCACTAAGTTGCGGAGGCCTCACTAAGTGGCTGAGGCTGGCTGTGAACCTGCAATCCTCTGGTCTCAGCCTCCTGAGTACTGGGATTACAAGCGTGCGCCACCACGCCCAGCCTCGGAATATTTTTGAGTTATGAAGTGTGTAGGAAACACATCATAAGCACCCGAACTGACCTAACGAGGACCGCCTGTCCCTAAGTTGGAGGTTTTGTTTCAGCTTCTAGGAACAGCCGCCTTCCTGCTTTGGCATGCGAGCAGAGCTCTAGAGGTAGCGCGATGCCTCAGGCTCTGAGCTGACAGCCTTCTTCCTCCCCAGCCTTATTAAGGAGCACGGCCATGCCTCCCAGGCTTGATTGAGGCTAAGATCTTATCCCACCCGGACCCCTGTATCCGCATACGTTAGCAGCCCAGGGGCAGTGTCCTTCCCGCTTGCGCAGGAGTCCTGCCACCTGAGTGGCAGAAGTACTTGGAGGAGGACGGTTTGTTCTGGGAGTTGGCTGCTAGCCACTGGCTTCATCTTTCTCCCGGCAAGAAGCTGCGATGTTGGTCTCTCAGTGGGGCGTTTGGCTGAGTAAGTGACCCTCGAGGACTGCGGCCTTCTCTGTGCTGCCCTGGGTAGGATGGCCAGCGCTAACTTCTCAGGCCCACCAGAGCGAGACAGGAAGCCAGCTGTCGGGGAAGAGCACGAGCCCTGTTTATAAGGGCTCTAACCTAGCCAATTGCTGTTACTCTGAAATGTGGGCCCAAGATGGCCAATTCTTGGAGTTTTCAAGAGAAGCCAAAAAAATCCATACTGTTGTGTGAAATCTCCAGATGTTTCAAGGTGAAAAGTGTTCTAGAAAGATTTAATCTTAAAGACAACTGCCAGTCTTGTCCTATCTGTGGCCATGGAAAATCTAAACCTGAGCGAACATCTTCAGGTCCCTTCTCCCCAATTCCTGTTTTTCAGAGACCACGGCCCCCAGAAGAGAAGTACAGTGTCTTGAGTCACCACCTAGACTAGAACCCAGGTCTCTGAATTCCTAGTCTGGCAGCTCCCCTAGTTTGACATTCTGCCTTTCCAGATTTTTCCTTGTGCAAAGGCTACAATGAGTCCTTTGAACTTTGGTTTACCTGTCGATGAGAACGCCTGCCTGCAGCTCAGGTGGCTCCTGCCTCTGGAGTCCTCTCCTGTGGTGCAGGTGCCAGCTCCCTCCCTCCTAGCAGCCCTGTGCAAGGGCTCCTGCCCGTCTCCTCTCACTCCAGGCACCTCTCGCTGCCGCCTCTGTCTCAGCTGCCATCCTTAAACTTGCTGCAAAATGTCTTCTGACCCCACATGATCAGTGGATTCTCAGTTGTTAATCATGCAAGGTTATAAATATTTGAGAGAACTTCATGAGATATGTGAATATGGGGGGGACGGGCAGGATTAAGGTATAGAAAGTAGCCTTAAGCGTGCCTGTGATCCCAGTACTTGGGAGGCTGAGACAGGAGGATCACAGGTTTGAGGCCAGCCTCAGCGACTTAGCAAGCCCCTCAGAAACTTAGCAAGATCTCGTTTCAGGTTTTTTTTTGTGTGTGTGTGTGTGGCACTGGGAATTGAACCCAGGGGCATTCTACCTCCAAGCTACACCCCCAGCCTATTTTATTTTATTTTATTTTATTTTTTTGCGGTACCAGGGATTGAACCCAGTGGCGTTTTACCTCCGAGCTACACCCCCAGCCCTATTTTTATACTTTATTTTGAAACCGGGTCTCACGAAGTTGTGGAGGGCCTCACTAAGTAGCTGAGGCTGGCCGCGAGCCCGGATCCTCGGGTCTCAGCCTCCCAAGTACTGGGATTCCAAGCGTGTGCCACCACGCCCGGCCTTTATTTTTATTTTGAAACAGGATCTCACTAGGTTAAGAAGAGTATCACTATTTGCTGAGGCTGTCTTCGAACCTGCAATCCTCTTGTCTCAGCCTCCCAAGTACTGGGATTTCAAGTGTGTGCCACCACGCCCAACTCAAAATTTTTTTTTTTTTTTGCGGTACCGGGGATTGAACGCAAGGGCATTCTATCTCCGTGCTATGCCCCCGGCCCTATTTTTTTATACTTTATTTTGAAACCGGGTCTCACGAAGTTGCGGAGGGCCTCACTAAGTAGAGAGAGAGAGAGAAAGAGAGAGAGAGAGAGAGCTGAGGCTGGCCACGAACCCGGATCCTCCGGTCTCCGCCTCCCAAAGTACTAGGATTACAAGCGTGCGCCACCATGCCCGGCCCAACTCAAAATTTTTAAAAATTAAAAAGGGCTAATGGCGTAGCTCGGAGGTAGAACACCCCTGGGTCCAATCCCCAGTACCACAAAAGAAAAAAAGAAAAGAAAAGAGAAGAGAAGAGAAGAGAAGAGAAGCCTTAAATTAAGCCTGAGCATTCCTCCCTCCTTGTGAGAACCCCCAGGGAACACTCGCTTCTTTATTCTTGGGCCTCTTGACTCTTCATGTCCCGGGTGCCCAATACCTTAGTCAATACTCGGCTCAGGCAATGAAGGCACAAAGGAGTTTCTTGGGTATTTATTTATTTGGTACTGGAGATTGAACCCAGGGGCATTCTACCTCCAAGCTATACCCCCCAGCACTTTTTATTTTGAGGGTCTCGCTAAGTGGCTGAGGCTGGCCTCAAGTACTGGGATTACAGACGTGCACCACCATGCCTGGCTTTCTTGGATATTTAGTAATCATCAGACCTTAAAAACTGATACCAGGAAAAAATACATCTTTCTGAGAGAGATATTTACTATACCATTCCCAAATCCTGTTCCCCGTTTACTAAGGAGCTCCCAGCTCCCAAGCAGGGCTCTAGGGGCACCAATCAGAAGGTGCTGTCTGCTTGTATTCCCAGTCTTTGGGAGGCTGTGACAGGAGGATCGATCACAGGTTCAAGACCAGCCTCAGCAACTTAGCAAGACTCACTGCAACCTAGCAAGACCCTGTTACAAAACAAAATTGAAAAACAGGCTGGGGGTGTAGCTTGGAGGTAGATGGTCTCTGAGTTCAATCCCCAGTACTACAGAGAAAAAAAAAAAGGTGCTGTCTGATTGTCCCTAGAGGGTCTGGTGCTAGCCACAAGTTTACCATAGATCCCCGAGGCCTGATGAGGGAGGGACTGCTACACAGAGGACTTAGAACAGGAGAATCTTTGAATAACCACTGTCATCCCTCTCAACCTAGAGCGGACTGAGAAATTGCCCATGGGCTCCATTAAAAATGTGGTCAGTGAACCTATTGAAGGACATGAGGACTACCACATGATGGTAAGTAGCCTGGCTTAGCCCCGGCCAGTTGCCACTTCTGCTTCAGCTAGCAGGGTGTGGATTTTTAACCACGTTTTTAATTGAAGAGAAAACAGTCTTAGATGACTGTCTTAAGACCCTCATGTTTTCTTCATCTGCTTAGAACTTGATCCATGATCCTCTTCTACTTCTGTTTATTTTGCAACCTCTCCCACCCCCACCCATCATCCAGCAGTTTAAAAGAGGAGGTGTGTTTTCTCTTGTGCTTGTTAGAAATATTTCCTATACCTCCCTCTTACTTGTAATATTTGGTTTTAGACTAAGAAAATAGAGGAGGAATGGCATGTGGATTTTCATTTTGAATTTTGTCTTGCTTATAAAAAGAGGACATCCCCCAGCCTTAGTGTTGTGGGGACACCAGGCAGTCTCCCTTTTCTAGTCTCCCAGGCTGCAGACACCGTGGGGAGCTGGGGTCTGAGGCTCATCTGTTTTGCATGGAGCTCTCTGCAGCAAGTTTGGAGGCACTCTGCAAGTCCGTGCAGAAAAAGCAAGGAGTTTAGTGATGATAAAACAAGCAGCGCAGGCAAGGCTCCCTTTCCCAGCACTATTTGGAGCTCCCGCCCATTGCGGGGGATCAAACCCCAGGCCTTAGGTGTGCTCGATGGGGGAGGGGCCTTACAAATGCAGTTTATGTACCTGAACTCCTGAGTTGCTGTGACAGGGACTTGACCTGAGTAGCAACAGCGTAAGGGCAGGGCCATCTGCCATTCTTCCTCCAAGGAGGCAGGTTTTTAGCATCCAGCCAGTAGTGATGCAGCTACGTGGACCCCATCCTAGGGAGAGGGAGCACCTCGGCGGTTTGACCTGTGAGTGGGGCTTGCAAAGTCCATAGCAGAGGGATGTGTCAGAAGATCCTGTGTCTAGAGGGAAAAACCAGTGAAAGGGCTCAAAGGTGCTGAGCTAGAGAGCCAGCCGGTCCCCTTTGCTGCCTTGCCAGTGTCTGTCAGCCAGTGGTGCTGAAGCCAGGCCGTGGAT
This sequence comes from Glis glis, assembly GCA_004027185.1. Classification (NCBI taxonomy): domain Eukaryota; kingdom Metazoa; phylum Chordata; class Mammalia; order Rodentia; family Gliridae; genus Glis; species Glis glis. The sequence continues at coordinate 15,690 of PVJS01006096.1, read as the reverse complement.
GGGCTCGAAGTCTCTGGGCTACAGGCTTTTCCTGGAAGTGGTAAGAACATGGGGGCTGCTTTCAGGCCCTGGGGCAGCTCTTCACCCTCATCTGTCTGTGGTTATTAAAACAAGATTCCAGACAGATTTGATTTGCCTGCTTAATTATTTTTTTATTTTAACAGTTGGATTTTTATATTTTTAGCTAGGGCCCTCCACTTTTTTTTTGAGCATTGGTGTGAGCAGTTTGACCCTGTAGAGTTTGCTGCCTGATGATAAGGATTATAGACAAGTTGAGTGGACCACGTTGGACAGCTCTTAAGGAATTACTGGGTGGGGGTAACGATTGAGGATTTAGTGTAAACGCTCACTTATCTCTGGAGTCATTTCCGGCAGATGATGATTCCAGCAGTCCCCCTCTCTTTTCTAAACACTGTTCAGTAGCACTTTTACCTTTGTGCTAATGAAAGTATTTCCTTCCTTCTCTGTGCAGATACCATTTCTAGCTACATTAATGTCACAGTTCACAGTTAGAAAAATGTGACTGTGCTCTTTCATTTTTAGAGATGTTTTTAAAAATACAGGACAGAGAATACCATAGCCCATATATCCATCACTGAGAAATGACAATTGTAAAGATTTTGTAACTTGATTTACATCATTTTTTAAATAAAAAATAAAATTTACCAACAGCAATGATGTTCCCATTGTCTTCCCCTCCCCACTCCCCTTATCACAATCTCTCATGTGTTTCCTTTCCATCTCTCAGTGCTTTTATTTATATATATCCATGAACAACATCAAATATTGTTTTGTGTTTTTTCAGTTTTCATAAATGATATCTTGGTATGTACCCTCCTGCAATGTGCTTTTTTTGGTTCAACATTGTGGTCTGTCATAGCAACTCTAGATACATAAGGATCCAGTTCATACCTTTGTAAAAGCACTCCAGTGTCCATATGAGTAGGCCAGGCCACTTTGAGTTACACATCCCCTTACCGATGAGTATGGAGGTTGATGCCAGGATTTTATTGTTTCTGGCAGTGCTGTTCGAACATTCCTACCACTTTCCTTGTGCATGTGTGACAGATTTTCTAGGGCATCAGTTCTCAAACTCTGCATCAGCAATGTTGCACTACCTGGGAGCTTGTTAGCAATTTCTCAGACTCCACCCCAGACCTTCCTAATCAGAAACCCGCAAGGGGTGGAGCCTGTGGTCTGTGTTCTCACAGCCTTCCAGATGTTTCTGATGTGCACTCAAGTTTGAGAGCCTCTGCCTTAGGATTGGCTATGCTGAACTCCCCCACCACTTTTTTCTTTTCTTTCTTTTTTTTTTTTTTTACATATTAGGAGAATGCTTCCCATGTACACAGCTCCATTTTGTTTTTCTTCCCTTTTTAATGCACTTCCCAGCCCTCCCCCATGTTTGTCGTTCTGCCTGCTTGCTCACCCCACCTCTGAAGTTCCGCTTGGTTTTCCTTTTTCCCTTCCAGGCGTTTCAATTGGGCCCCACGGAAGCCTCTTACTACTGGGTGTACTGGGTTCCAACTCAATATGTGGATGCAATCAAAGACACTGTGCTGGGCAAGTGGCAGTATTTTTGAAAGCACTTTCACCTCTGGCCCAGGAGACTGACCCAAAGTGAAGGACATTGCCGGGAGAGGCCTGCAGCATCCCTGGATTTCAGAGTTCTGGAACTTTGTTCACACACACACAAATCTCTATTCAATCTGAGGTGATGTGGTGACTGAAGCCAGAGGTGATGTACTTTCACCATTAGCTTAATTTTAACTTAAATCACCGGTTCCCTTTCTTGCAGTCAGCTTCATACCATTTTTAAAGTCAGTACGGTGGAAATCAATAAATCTGAATTCCGAACATGTTGTGTGGAATACTCTTAAGTCTGTTTGAGAGTAGATCTGCCAATTATGTTGAGAAGGGAATGATCAAAAGCTTTCTGGTTTTTTGTTTTTGTTTTTTTTTTCTAAGTGATTTCAACAAATATTTTCATAAATCTTTGGTTGCAAACATTTGGACTGCGTTCTGATGAGTTGGGGTTTTTGTTTTTTGTTTTTTCCTTTTTCCTTCTTGGTATAAAATTGTATGCAAAATGGGGGGTTAGTAAGCCATATTTTTCTGTCCATTGATTCAGATTTAATTCTTGCCCTTTTTTTATTTTCTCAGTTCCCTAGATTTGAGTTTTTGTTTTAAAAACCCAAAGATGTCAGTTCCTCTTTTGGTACCTCATCCATGCTTCCTGTCCTGGGCTCCCTCCCCGTGCCGCTGCTGCTTGGGAATGCACGTGGGAGAGAAGAGCTGTTTGGTCTTGGTCAGGGAGCTCGACCCTTGCCGTGGTGGTGTTGAGCAGCAGAGTATCTCCCAAGTGACTCCTGTCTAAACGTCTTGCCCTTTGGGCCCCAACTTCTAGGGTGTTCCATTGCCGGTTCGATGTTATGGGCAGCCCTCCCTGAGCGTGGCTTTGAGGTCCCGCCTGGCAGAGTTGTGCATGGGCTGGGCTGCTCCAAAGCCCTAGCTCCAAGGAGGAGCCAGGTAGCAGATCCTTTATTCATCCAGGTAGCCACAGATCCAGAGACCTTTCTTTGGAAGTTTTCAAGAAATTCTTAAGCAGTCCAATGATTATTTCAATTATGCTTCTGCATTTGGTCCTTCTGCTCATGCGTTAAGTTCAAGTGTCCTTTGTCCCAGCTTCAGAGATGCTGCCTTTCTCAGTAGGAAGACATCTGACCTCGTGGGTTGGCCGATGGTGTTGAACCACAGAAATGGGATATAACTCGCTTTCATGATCAGCTCGCCCTCTTCTGGTTTTAGCCCTTGTGTTCTTCGTGCACGTGAACTTCTGTCGTCTCCTTATGGCTTGATTGACTCTGAAATGAGGGACAGTGTCGTGGTGGATGCTACCCTTTGTGCTGTTTGCTGTTTCTCTGCTGCTGTCTTTGCAATTCTCCTCTCACTGGTTGCAGGCTCTCGTAGTAAGGTTTGGCAAGAAATCTTCCCAGCCTCATACTTTGGATTCTAAGCTGTTACTCCCCTCATTCTGTGAAACGTATTAGCATGTGTTCACCTAAGATGACTATTCCTTGTGAGCCAATTAATGACGATATTCTCCGCCCTTCCCTTCTAAGCTGTAGTTCAGGAATCCAGCCCACATAGACAGACTCTTGCTTTTTGTGGTTTAGACAATGCCAAGTTATGCGTCTGGGCAGGAAAATCTACTCTTCGCTTTTTCGGGGGCATAAGTACGTACATGAAGTGCAGCATCCAAGAAACTGCCTGTCTGCGTCCCTTGAGAAAGAAGCCGTAATTGCAGCTCTCTGTCCTCGTTGGCCCGCAGTTCCTGGGGAAAAGAATGCGTCTTTGCTACTTGGCCAGCTCCTCCTGTGCTTGACAGGTCTACAGAGGAAGTGAGCGGTAGCAATAGAGCATCATCTCCCTTTAAATACTGCCCCTTGCGTCTGCCAACATCCCCGTCCTTGAGACTTGTCTGACAGTGCCACATACACATCTTTGGTCTCTCAAAGCAGGCGTCTTTGTCCCCAGATTGCTCTGAGACCCTTCCCTTTCCCTGTCATGCATTTCCCAGTGCCTCTGCCCGCCCTCCCTCCCTCCCTCCCTCCCTCCCTCCCAGTGAGCGTGTCTGTGCCATTGTCTCCCTGCCGCCCGAGGGCCAAACTGCTTCTCACTCAGGCTGGTGTCATTTCAAGAGGACCAAAGCCTGCGTGAGCCTTTTTATTTTCAGTAAATGGTGCTTTTTTCCTTACTTGGAGATACTATATATAAATAATAATGTAAATGACACCTTTTCGTACAGAGCTGTTTTGAGTTTCGCTTCTCCGAGCTCACTCAGTCGGCCGGCAGTCTTGAGCTCTTGCTCCTGGCCTGTCTGTGTGGGAGACCTTGCTGGAAGCGCTGGGGAGAGCAGAGGCGGACGGCACCAGAGGCCCCTGGGAAAGGGTTCGAGATCCGCCTCTGGGTCACAGCAGTATTCACTCTCTTGTCGCTCAGTCCCGTGAGCAGACTCTTTATATATTTCTTACCGTGTGGAGTATACTGACTAAATCTGTGTAAGCGAATTGAAATACTCTTCCCTTTAGGTAGCAACACAGTGTGTATTTTTTTTCCCCTCAGGATTATTTCTGTACAATTCCTTCACTGTCAGATCTGAGGGGACCAGAATTTTCCCTCCCTGTGGCAGGGGCATGCAGGTGGATAAAAGAGAGAGGGCCTCTGGTCGGGGGCCTGGCCACGCGAGCTGCTCTGGGGCTGGTCATGAGCTTCTTTCCTCTCTAGAGTCAATACTGGTGATCCTCCTGCAGGCCTTCACTTACAGACACCATGCTTCCCTCCCTGAGGCGACTTGGCAGAACCCCTGTTGGGCCGGGTTCCCCTCAGCTCTGTCAGATCAGAACCTAGATCCGGGAGTTGCTGGAACTCTTTGGTATGAAGTATTTTAGTCCATGACGGGCCTTTTGCAAGTAGCATTTGCTCTTTTGAAATGAAGTTTAACTGAGCTAAGGATGCACTTTCTTATAATCTTGTGGACACGGGGGCCCCAGCAAGGCCCTCAGTAGGCTCCTTAGTTGCTGCTTTACCTTACGAGGGCCAAAGAGATTAACTTTGCCACATTGCCACGTCTCAGAGAAGTTGCCATATTTCACCCAGAAGGGACTTGTTTTCCTCTTCTTGTTTAACCATGTGCCTGGAGGAGCCGTTCTGGGCTCTTGCAGTTGGCCACCCTTTCCTTGCCAGGAGCCAAGAAGGGGAAGGGGATAGACTCGGTGTGCCAAGGGCCGTGCAGGCAGGCTTGCTTCCACCCAGCTGCAGAGGGAGACCGCTTTCTCTCGCTCCTTACCTCTGTTCATGCCTATTGTCTTGAAAAAGGATGGTCCCTTTGTCTTAAGGCTTTGTGATAAAGTCTTCTCCGGTTTGCATCGGCACCTGTTTCCTTCTTCACAGGGCCTAGCAGCCTTCTGAAGTTGCAGGTGATCGGGAGCCCTCTGATGTGCAGAACATCTGGTAGATTTACCTGCCAGGCTGGGTGGTTCTACTGCTTTCTAAATTTCTGAGAACCTTTCCTTTTCTTTCTTAAAGAGTTCTGCAGTTATTTGACAATATATGTAAGTACCATGTTTCCTTGTGGTGTACGCTCTGTTCTGGTTTGTTTTTAAATCAAATGCCTGTTTGGGAGGAGATGAACGTATTTAGTCTATTAGATTTGCGCTGCTGGATTTTTTTTTAAGTGTAACCTTGACTAGCTGTTGTATTGTTTATCCTGTAAGATTAGTCTATCAATTAAAGTTTGATAATTAATCGCGTTTCTCTTTCCTTCCAATTTTTCATGCGCCTAATCAATACTGGGGACTGACCAACATTTTTTTTGTGTGTGGTACCAGGGATTGAACCCAGGGGCTTTCTTCCTCCGAGCTACACCCCTGGCCCTATTTTTTTATTTTTTATTTTGAAACCGGGTCTCACGAAGTTGCGGAGGGCTTCACTATATAGCTGAGGCTGGCCACAAACCCGGATCCTCCAGTCTCAGCCTCCCAAGTACTGGGATTACAAGCGTGCGCCACCACGCCCGGCTCCTGACCGACATTTTGAACTGAGACCAAAGCTAGCTGTGGTTTTATTTATTTGGCTTTAAGAATATCCAAATATATGTTCTGCTGAAACAGTTGATAAAGAGATTTGGTTTTATTTTCTCTCTGATAATCAAAATGACCAGCTGCCAGTCCACCACACTCCTGTCAAGACAGCCTCGTTTGTCTGTTCCAGCCTCTGCATGACAGAGGGAAGCTGCCTCAATGCCCTTTCGCCTCCTGACCATTCAGCCTTCCAGGGCATGTTCAATAAAACACTGGGAACAGAGCTCCAGCTCCAGCCACATGCTACAAAAACCCAGGCGGGGGGAAGGAAAAAATGATCACCAAAAATGGGACAAGGATGGAATCCTTGGTATGAGGAGTGATGGTTCATCAGAACCAGTTTTGACCCAGCACCACTCCCATTAGACCCTCTCTCCTCTTCCCCCTATTCTGTAAATGTCCCTGAAGGTTCTGGTCTCATTTCCCCTTCCTGGCAAGGGGAGAGGTCAGCTCTTTTTTCCATTTTCCCAATACCTCATAATCCTGAAGGAACACTGCAAGATTGTCAAGGCTCGGCCTGTTGGGTGGGCAAGGAGGACAGGATGGGTCCGGCCGTGCGCTGTACATTGGCTGATGCCCACCTAGAGAATCTTTTCTGGTTGTGTAGAGGGTACTTCTAGATTTTATACCAATTCTGAATGATTTCAGGACCCTAACAGGAGGATCACAAGTTCGAGGCCAGCCTGGGCAACTTAGCAAGATCCTGTCTAGATAGATTAGATAGATTAGATAGATAGATAGATAGATAGATAGATATAGATAGATAAGATAGATATAGATAGATGATAGATACATATGATGATAGAGATAGATGATAGATAGATAGCAACTTAGCAAGATCCTGTCTAGATAGATAGATAGACAGATAGATACATGATAGATAGACAATAGATAGCAAAGGGGGCTAGGGGAGACAGATGATAAATAGCAAAGGGGGCTAGGATGTAGCTCAGTTGTAGAGACAGACAAACAGACGATAGATAGCGAAGGGGGCTAGGGTGTAGCTCTGTCGTAGAACATTCCTGGGCTCAATCCCCAGTCCCACAAAAAAAGGTGGGGGGGAGAGAGACACCTAAGAGCGTGATTGTCCTCAGAGAATGAGATAAACTCCAGCACAAGCATCTTACCTTCCTGGTGGGAGATGTGTAACTAACAACGCCCTTTCTAGGCCAGGGACCATCAACCATACAGACAGGTATTAGAGCGAGAGGCAACAGCCTCCCCCTGCTCTTGCCTGAGGAGTTCTGAAATGCTAAGTGTGCAGCAGGAATGCTCTGCTTCCCATCAGTCACCTCTGCCCACGCGCTGCCCGCTTTCAGCGGGGATTCTGCCCTCTGACTTTTCCTGGCTTATCAAGCTGTGTTTGGCTTTGCTTAGTTTACCACGACTATTTTTGTTCTAAAGCCTTGTCAGTCTTGCTTTTTTCTCAGCTTTTCATTATTGTTCACCTCATTTCCTAAGTCCTAATTTTCAGGTTTCTTCTATTTTTACCCCTTTCCCCTTATCTAAATCCTTTGTTATTTTCCCTTTTTTTGTTGTTTGGAAAAGTCTTCACATCTACAGGAAGTTGAAACATACTGCAGTACATTTAGCATCCTTATAGGTTTCACATAGGTTTACCAGTTGTTGAAATCTAGCCACATTTGCTTTCTCTCTCTGTGTATATCTCACCTGAGAAAATTTGTATCAATTCAGTGTAATATCTGACAGCCCAAAATATATATACATATATATGTATATATGTATATATATATATATATGTATGTATGTATGTATTTTCCAATTAATGGTCCTTCTGTTTAAAAATCCTAGTTGTGTATTTGTATGTGTGTTATCCTAGGGATTGAACCCAGGGGTTTTCTACCACTGAGCTACATCCCCAGGCCGTCTTCTTTTTTTTTTTTTTTTTTTTTTTTTTGCGGTACCGGGGATTGAACCCAGGGGCGTTCTACCTCTGAGCTACGTCCCCAGCCCTATTTTTTATTATTTATTTTGAAACAGGGTCTCACTAAGTTGCAGAGGGCCTCACTAAGTAGCTGAGGCTGGCCGCGAACCCAGATCCCCCGGTCTCTGCCTCCCAAGTACTGGAATTACAAGCGTGCGCCACCACGCCCGGCGCCTCTTCATTTTTTTGAGACAGAGTCTCTCTAAATTGCTCAGGCTGGCCTCCAACTTGTGATTTGCCTGTATCTCTGCCTCCCAAGTACTGGGATTACAGGCATGTGACACCACAACTGACTACTATTATATTTTTAAAGTTCCCTTTTAACTGTATTACTACCAGTCGTGTGTGGTGTATGTGTGTGTGTGTGGGTGGGTGTTACAGGGGATTAAACCCAGGGGCATTCTATCTCCAGGCTACACCCACAGTCCTTTTTAGTTTTTGTTTGGAAACAGGGTCTCATTAGGTTGCTGAGGGTCTTGCTTCGTTGCTGAGGCTGAGCTTAAACCTGCAATCCTCCTGTCTCAGCCTCCCAAGTACTGGGATTACAAGTGTGTGCCACCATGCCTGGCTGGCTTTTTTTTTTTTTTCTCACCTTAAAGAAAAGTAATCACCTGTGTGTCTGTATAGTGTTTTGTCTGTGGTGCTAGGGATGGGACCCTGGGCCTTAGCTACAACACAAACACCCCCCCCCCCGTGTAGCCGTGGATTAAACCGGGGAGTATTCTACCTCCAAACTGCACCCCAGCAATATTTTATTTTTTAGTTTAAAACAGGGTCTCACTAAGTTGCTGAGGGCCTTGCTAAGTTGCTGAGGCTGGCTGGCCTTGAACCTGCAATCCTCCTGTTTCAGCCTCAAGTACTGGGATTACAGGCGTTTGCCACCAGACTCAGCCCCCCATATATTTTTAATCTTTGTGACCCCGGTCTTTTCCTTCCCTTATCCTTGAGTCTTGTTGTACTTCATGCCATGGGTGTCTCATGGCTAGGGGAGCTGCAGTCCTGGGAGAGGCATGTCAGGGAGCTGGACCCCCCAGCAGGCAGAGTCCTCTGATCCAGACATTGCTGCAGCTCTGCTCCCATATGCAAGTCTAAATTTTTCAGACCCCAGGGGGCCATGACTGAGGACTGTTGTGATTTTTTGGAGACAAACTCGGGTCACACAACTTAGGCAAAGGGATTGGGCTCATGTTAGCATAGTTCAGGTATTAAAACAGGTAGAAGGCACCTGACCATCGAACTCCCGGCTCTGCTTTGCTCTCTGTTGACTTAGAGCCCACAGACTAGCAACCCAAAGGGAAAGAGAGTCCCCCACCCCAAAAAGTCGTAGGAAAAGCCCTAGATGAGGCTTTTATCAGCTTGTTACTCCCGCCCTTCACAAACACAGATGTTGTCATTCTCAGCATCTGAGACATGTGCTGGGTTCCTTCCATTCATTGTGAGCCAGACTTCAGGTGAATATTCCATACCACAGATATCACTTTGCCATGTGCCAGGTAAATGCTACCTGGAGAGGACCTGCTCTAGTGCTGCAGCCCTGGGGTGAAGAAATGGGAAGCAGATACACCTCTGGGGGCTCTCTGGACAAAATACTTACTCTACACATGCCACATTCAGGTTCTGTCATATCAGCTCCTCTGTTGATGTGCCAGGCACCATGCTAAGTTACGAGTATTGTTACACTTCTGCACATCCCTCCTGTGACCCCCGCCCCCTTTAGCCATTAGAAAAGTGTTAGGCTAGCCGGGCGTGGTGGCGCACGCTTGTAATCCCAGTACTTGGGAGGCTGAGACAGGAGGATTGCAGGTTCGAGGCCAGCCTCAGCAACTTAGGCCCTCTGCAATTTAATGAGACCCCTTTTCGAAATAAAAAAATAGGACTAGGGGTGTGTCTCAGAGGTAGAATGCCCCTGGGTTCAATCCCCAGCACCAAAATAAACACACAGTCCTACATGTACTTGAAAGCAATTTCAAGTGATAAATACTTCTCAGTTCCCCTGGCTTCTCAACCCCAGCTCTGACCAATCCCTGAAGGGACCACGCACATTAGGCTTCAGCCTCTGTCCTGGAGCAGAGGCCAGTCACTCCCACCTGAATGGCTTGTGACCTCTGAGAGGGAGGAGTCGTCCTTGACAGGAACTTATGAGAAGCAAGGAAGCTCCTCGAAAACACTGAGACCAGGCTCCATCCTGCTGTTTTCCTTGAGCTCTTGCTCCTTAGCTGTTGCCTGCAGTTTTAAAGCTGATTGTCTCCTTATCCGTTTTAGACAGCAACTCACCAGTACCAAAAGCCCACGCCACAAACTTGGGAGAACTACTCACTTCCTCCATCTGACCAAGCTCTGCCATTTTACTCCCAGGACCTCTTTCCAGTTCACCTTTTTTGTTGTATTGAGGATTGAACCCAGCGACACTCTACCTCTGAGCCACATCCCCAGCCGTTTAAAAACTTTATATTTATCTTTAAAAGTTTGTCCGAGCTATACCCCCAGCCCTATTTTTTATTCTTTATTTTGTAACAGGGTCTCACCAAGTTGTGGAGGGCTTCACTAAGTAGCTGAGGCTGGCCGCGAACCCGGATCCTCCGGTCTCAGCCTCCCAAGTACTGGGATTACAAGCATGCGCTACCATGCCCGGCTCCTTTAAAAGTTTTATCTTTTTGGCTGGGCGTGGAGGATCCCAGGCTTGAGGTCAGCCTCAGCAAATTAGTGAGGCCCTCCCCAACTTAGCGAGACGCTGTTTCAAAATAAGTAATAGAAAATAGGGCTGGGGGTGTAGCCCAAGAGGTAGAATGCCCCTGGGTTCAATCCCCGGTACCAAGCCAAAAACAAAACAAAATAAAAAGTAAAATAGGCCTGGGGTGTAGCTCGGAGGTAGAATGCCTCTGAATTCAATCCCCAGTACCCCCCCTCCAAAAAAAACCCTATTTTCTGGTACTGGGGATTGAATCTAGGGGCATTCTATCCCCTAGCATTTGCTATTTTTTACTTTGAAACAGGGTCTGTTTCCCAGGATGAAATAACTAGAACACAGAAGGAAGCAGCATGCCAGACACCCCAAGAAGGGAAGCAGGTGTATGAGGATGGACCCAATCCCAGAGCTCCTGCTGCCCTTCTACCTCACCCCTCAACCAGGTTCCCTGCCAGGTGAGGGCCTCAGTTCAGTCCTCTGCCTCAGTGACATTACTTGCTATAGGCCCTTGGTGCCCTTTCCTCCTACAAGCTAGACATTTCTGTAAAGAACAATTATTTTATGACATGATTCTCAAACTAAATCTCATCAAGACCTATGCTCCATCCTAGAGCAGAGGGCCAAGGAACACAGAACACGGTGCTAAGAATAAAAAGGGGAGAATTTAACAGACGTGTGACAGAGGGACACAATGCCAAAGTTACCTTCAAGGAGAAAAAAGCCTCCCATCTTCCAAGACTTAAATTCTATTAATTTGGAAAGGGTTCCTTAGTAAGAGATGAAAAATTAGTCTCACATGCTGATATCAGCTGGTAACATCTGATATATTAACCGATGGAAACAAACAATTTTTTGAAGCAAAGTCTTTTCATCATGAATACATTCATTCCTGATACTGAAGGCAGTAGTGAGGGAAACTTGATTCAAGAACACTGCTAGAAAAGCCATAGATTTTTTATATGCATGAATATCAATGACAAATCAAATTTTTTTAAATATTAAGTATCAATATATAAAGGCACTTCATAGACATCACTGAAAAACTGAAGACTGAGAAACATATTGGTTTTATAGATTTATTTTCAAAGGGCAAAACACTTAGACAATTTAAATACAAGTCCAACAGGTGCTGTGTCAGAGTCAGCAGTGATGGCAGAACACGTTCTGGCTCCCAAACACCTGCCAGCATCCTCCGCGTCCTCCCGGTGAGGAAGAGGGGTCTGGCAAGGACAAAACGAGTTCAGTGTTTCTTTTTGGTGTAATTACTGACTTTTTTTTTTTTTTTTGCAGATACTGGGGATTGAACCCAGGGGTACTCTACCTCCAAGCACCACCCCCAACCCTATTTTTTATTCTTTATTTTGAAACAGGGTCTCACTAAGTAGCTGAGGCTGGCCATGAACCTGCGATCCTCCTATCTCACGGGGATTACAAGCGTGCACCACCACGCCCAGATTATTTTTTATTCTTTATTTTGAAACAGGGTCTCACTAAGCTGTGGAGGACCTCACTAAGTAGCTGAGGCTGGCCATGAACCTGCGATCCTCCTGTCTCAGCCTCCCAAGTACTGGGATTACAAAGCATGCACCACCACACCGGGCATAGTTACTGACTTTTAAGTGACATCTTAAGTCAGTATAACTAAACATTATAGATACTAATACAATATTTTAATTTAAAAAGTCTTTTGATTATTCTAGAGCCTTAGTAACAGTAGCTAGTATTTACTGGGAGGCTTCTTCACATCAGGCAGTGTGGAAGTGCTGCACATACACTATTCAATTCTACCTTCACAAAAGCCCTGGGTAGCCCCATTTCACATAAGGGAACCTCCAGAGCTAAGCAGCCTGCCCGAGGTCACCAGGTGAGGCAGCACAAGGCAGAGCCTGGAATAAATGTGGGTCTGACTCTCAAGTCCATCCTCTTACCGCCAGGCCGCTCTTGCCAAACGAGGAGCAAGGCTATCTCAGCCCTTTGGATGGCCGGCCGTCTGGGCTTGCCTTCAGTGGGTAATTGAGGGAGACAGTCTCCCTGTTCCATATTTTGTCTAAGATTCTACTTTTATGAGGAAGGTGAGTCCTGTCCATCAAATGACTGTTCCCAACCTCTAGAGGACAGATCAGCACTAGGGCACTGCTCTTTGAGTGGCAGATAATTGGAAGCCTGCATTCTAAATGAATATCTCTCTGGAGCCGGGTGTGGTGGCACATGCTTGTAATCCCAGTACTTGGGAGGCTGAGACCGGAGGATCCGGGTTCGCGGCCAGCCCCAGCAACTTAGTGAGGCCCTCCACAACTGAGTGAGACCCTGTTTCAAAATAAAGAACAAAAAATAGGGCTGGAGGTGTAGCTCGGAGGTAGAATGCCCCTGGGTTCCATCCCCAGTACCACACACACACAAAAAAATGAACATCTCTCTGTCAAGCATTTCCATCTTTCTTTTTTGTTTTGTGGTGCTGGATATTGAACCCAGAGGCATTATTCTACCTCCAAGATATACCCCCAGCCCTATATTATTATTTGGAAACAGGGTCTCACTAAGTTACTGAGATCCTTGCTAAGTTGCTGAGGCTGGTCTCGAACCTGCCATTCTCCTGTGTCAGCCTCCCAAGTACTGGGATTACAGATGTGCACCACCACACCCAGCTTTCATTTCTTCTTGAGTATTGGCTTAGGGAAGACCCAAAGCAGACTGATTCTATGGGAGGACATCATTTTATAGGGCAGATTATTTACCTGGTATTTTATTCATATATATCCTTCTTATCTGCTATGTAATCAACAATTTCTTGTGGACACATTAACTTTTCTGCATCTATGTCAGGGATTTCAAACCCTAAAATGAAAAAAAAAGATGTAAAACAATGTGTGAGTAGAGAACAAGCAAATTCTTTAGAATTGAAATCAGTTCTACACTGACTTGTAACACAGCTGGATCAAAAATTCCCAGCAACCTGAATCCCACTTAGGTTGTGAGCTAGTCAGGTTTTAGACAACGTGTGTATCATGGGGTTAAAGGCCTTTTTCTTTATTTATAGATAGAATTAGCATACTAGAAAATTCCTCCTTTTAAAGTGTAGAATAGTATATTCACAAGGTTGTACAACTATCACTATTACCTAATTCACCCAGAATTAATCTAATTTCCCCCCAAATATGTTCACACCCCTAAAAAGAAACTGAGTGCCCATTAGCAGTCACTGCCCACTCTCCCCAGCCCAGGCCACCAGTCATCTGCTCTGTCTCTGGAGCTGCAGCGTCATGTTTCACAAACATGGAAGCATGCACTAGCTGGTCTTTTGTATCTGCTGTCTTTCACTTAACGTGTCCTCTGGACTAGTCTATGTTGTAATATGTACTTTATTCTTTCACTCCTTTTTATGAATGACTGGCTTTTGGTAGTTAACCATTTACTGAGTGCTTATTTTGGCCCAAATACTGTGCTTAGCATATAACACATAATCTCTTTAATTCTCACAGCAATCCCAATCTCAAGGTTCATGCTACTGTCACCCCCGCTTTACAGCTGAAGAAACAGGCTTAGAGATGCTGTCACGTATCCAGGCTCATACATGGCTCATATGTTTATTTTTGGTACTGAAGACTGAACCCGGTGGCATTCTATGAACCACCTACACCCCCAGCCCTTTTTTAAAAATTTTAAACAGGGTCTCACTAAGGTGCTGAGGCTGGCCTTGAGCCTGTGATCCTCCTGTCTCAGCCTCCCAAGTACTGGGATTACAGGCCTGTGCCATCGTGTCTGGCTGAGACCTGGTACTCTTAACCATTAGGCAAATAATACCATCCCTCTAGTCAGCATTATATGAGGAATGTTTACTAAGCCCTGCTCTGTAGGATGGCACAGAAGTTCCATTGCTTCCTGTTCAAGCAACTCACTCAGAAAGGAGCCAGGGAGCTTTATAAAGGTCTCATCTGCACGACAGATGTCCGGAACAATGTTAACTTGAGCGTGCATGTAAGGCATCATAGGAGGTCAAAGCCAGAGCGAGCAAGCTCGACACCTCAGCAGACCCTATTCTTTCTACCTAGCTGATGCTGCCACAGCTCAGGAGGGGCCCAGGCGCTGTCAGCGTCTCTACCAGTCAGGCTTCTGCCCTTCATCTAAGTCCATGCTCCCTCTGGCCTTTTCTGGTCCTTCAGTCCTCAGTCCCATACTGGGCTCTCTGCAGGGCCTGCACTGTCCCTAATATTTACTTCACGTGATGGAAGTACATCACGAAGGGGATGGGGATGGGGGGGGGGTGCTAGTGTTTCTATTGATATTTGATTCCAATTCCGATTCCCGGCATTTCTTTCCATTTAATCCACCTAAACTAAGAATCACAAAATGCAGATGCAAGACTAAGCCTGTGTGTGTTACCAAATTCATCTTCCATGGCCATGATAATCTCCACTTGGTCCAAACTGTCTAAGCCCAGGTCTTTCATAAAATGGGAATTTACCGAGAGCTGCAAGAAAAGAACACCAAACACAAAGTTTAGTCTGTGAAAGCGTTTGCTTCCAAAAGTAACAGTGGTGCAGAATCATTAAGCATCATATAGACTTTTAAAATACAGTAGCCTTAACTAAAATTGTTATTTAACCTACGATGGCAGGTATATGGTGGACTTGATGTTACCTTATTCAACTTTGTTTTGAAAATAGTTAACAACATAAAATACTAATCAAGGATTTCACGTTGCATTATTTTGCTATAAGCCATTCTGAATGACATCTGATGAAGTTTGGTTTACTTGCTTCCTTACTGACAACTAAGACCTTAAGCATGGCATTCCTCTCCCTCAAGAATAGCACACTGCCAGGCCTCGTGGCACACGCCTGTCATCCCAGTACTTGGGAGGCCGACACAACAGGATCGCAGGTTCAAAGCCAGCCTCAGCAATTTAGCGAGGCTCTCAGCCACCTAGCAAAACCGTTTCCAAATAAAAAAATAAAATAGGGCTGGCAGTGTAGATCAGAGGTAGAATGCCCCTGGGTTCAATCCCCAGCACCATACACACACACAAAAAAGCACACTGAGTGACTACCTAGCATGTGAGATGCCCTAGGTTTGATCCCTAGTACCACAAGAAGTAAAAATTAAAAAAAGAACAGACTACAAGCTACGATGTTTCTATCATGTTTTTAATTCAGACCTCAAGAGCACCAGGAAGAATTCTTTTAAAATCCATGTCAAAAACAAACTGTAAAGCCGGGCGTGGTGGCGCACACTTGTAATCCCAGTACTTGAGAGGCTGAGACCGGAGGATCCGGGTTCGCAGCCAGCCTCAGCTACTTAGTGAGGCCCTCCGCAACTTCATGAGACCCGGTTTCAAAATAAAGAAAAAAAATAGGACTGGGGGTGTAGCTCGGAGGTAGAATGCCCCTGGGTTCAATCCCTGGTACTGCAAAAAAACA
>PVJS01006095.1:11359-61455 GCA_004027185.1 Glis glis | reverse complement strand
AAGTTGCGGAGGGCCTCACTAAGTAGAGAGAGAGAGAGAGAGAGAGAGAGAGAGAGAGAGCTGAGGCTGGCCGTGAACCCGGATCCTCCGGTCTCCGCCTCCCAAAGTACTGGGATTACAAGCGTGCGCCACCATGCCTGGCCCAATTCACTTGATTTTCATCAAGCTAAGTAAAACTAGTAGAACATAAAGATACTTGCTAAATAGTAACTTTAAAACTTCACCACCAAATAGAAAAAAATATATAGGGGGTGGGTGATTAAGAAAATTTGGTTTGTCTAATAGAAGGTAAAAATGGGGGGTAGAATGAAAAATAGAAAATACAAAATTAAGATGGCATTAATAATTCAAAATATGTCGAGAATCACAATAATAGAAGTTATTATATGTATCTATACTAAAAATAGGAATTGTATGATTGGATTGACAAAAACCTATAATCAAACTAGCATATACATTATAAGATTTTTGTCCCTTTCTGTTATTTCTCCATTATATTGTTAAGTAATTTTCCTCTTTACTAATAGTCTAGTACCATGTGTTCCTAAACACGTAAATTTAATGTAATGACATTTGGCAAAATTATAAGGAAAAACTTAAAAATTCACATAGTAATGAATTTTTAACATCGTTCTTTCATAACTGAGACATCAATTAGGTAAAATATTATTAAGAATAGGTATGTGAACAAAACAATTAACTTATTTCAGAGCTAGGTATTTAGGTAATATATTTGTTTCCTAAAGGACAATTTGAAAATATAGACAATTTTCCTAAGTGTTTCTTTAATAATTTGTGTATATGAGCATATAAAATATATATTTATTGGATGTATAAATTTGAAAATAATCCACAGACAACTTAAGAAAAAATTGGCAAGGAATATCATTGGGAAATTTTAAAAAGAGACAATTTATATGTCTAATAAACATTTGTAAAATTGCTTATTCATCAGAAAAATGGACATTTAAATGAGTCAAAATTTCCTATACATTAAATTAGCCAAAAATATCTGAGAATGCTAGTTCTGGAGTGTAGGAAAATTCATATAATGCAAATGGAAAATGGGAGCAACTGCCTTTGAGAGAAATTATCCCTATCTGCAAAAGCTGAAAATATCCTATGGCCTAGCCATTCCACATTGACTTATAAGCTCCAGCAAAGTGGCTTTCAATTTTTTATACAGTAATTCACAGTAAAAAATAAAACAAAAAAACAAAAACCATTTCACATCACAAACCAGGACGCACACATATATCCTCATAACCCATAGCTGAAATAAAATTTCACAATAAATACTTAACTTTCCATGACTTATTTAATAGACTCCCATTCCATTCCATCCCCTCCCATTCATCCCTCTCCACTCTACCTCAGTCCAGACCATTCCTCTCTGGTCCAAAAGCCACTCAATTGATTTCAAGACACTGGTCATATCTCTCACTTTGAAAATCATGCTGTTAGAGAAATCCCCACACATGCTCAGAAGCATCCAAAGGTGTACATTGGAGTACTGTCAACAATAATGAAAAGTTGTCATCAATCTAAATACCATCAAATCAAAGGATGGATAGATAAGTAATTACATAATCATAAAGTAGAATTTTCTGGAGCAGCTAAATCATTCTGATTTGCATGGGACAGTCTCTGTTCACTCTTAGTACCTGGTTAGTGCACCCCTCCACTCTCAAGTGTGTTGAGGTTTGGATGACTGGTAACTGGTATAGTCACATGAGGACCCATCTCAGATAGTCCTTATGCTCAATTGGGTTTAATGCCCTGTGTCACAGCCTTGAAATTCTTAATAATGTGGTCTTTGAATTATGTTTTGGAAGTAAAGCTGGTGGAACAATTGACAGTGGAATATGTTCAGGAGAGGAGAGAAGAGTGGCTGGGAGACTAGGATCCTATGTGGCCCCATCTTCTGGATATTTCCTCCCTTTCTCTACCCTCTGTTGCTGTGGGTACCACTTGGCCTCCTCCTGCTCCTCCCCTCCCCTCCACTGCCCATCAATTGCTGCTACCCTCTGTCCCTGTCCCAGGGAGGACTGGGGTCTGTGGAGTGCCTATGGATATCCTGAGGTAGAACATGGAAGTGTAACTCATGATCCTCCTGTTCAACCCCATCCAGGTACCAGCACAGAGGTTGTAATTCCTTGAGGATCACCTGCTGACTGTGGGTTGGGCGTCACTCCAATGAGGTCAGAAGCCAGAGGTGGCTCTCCATGCCTGAGGACAAGCAACATTAAATAGCAAATTAAAAAAAAAAACCCACCCTGGCAGGTGAAAAGAAAGCATGTGGAAGAAAAAGTTTTATACTGTACTACTTTCCTTATTTTCATTGGTGCATTGTAATTATACATCATAATGAGGTTAGAGTGATGGAGACCTGCGTGCACACAGCACATGCTTCTCTCTGGACCCCACCCTGCTCCTTTCCCCTCCCTGTACATAATATGAGATTGAGATTGATAACTTCATTTATGAACATAGCATTATTTGAACAGTGTCCTTTGTCAAGTCTCCCCTTTCCCCTTTCCCCTCCATCCCTTAATCTGGCTACTAGTATCTCCCCTCATTTATGGGAAGTCCCCTTTGTTTCCCCGTTTCTCTCCTGCTTAAAGGCATTTTTCACCTTGTTGAACAAGGGGTCCCACAAATTTTATAAGTAGGCCTGCCTAGATATGGATAAAATATACAATCACTCTATTAATCTTTTATACTTCTTTCACAGATCAATAGGAAGACATTAAATTATTTTCATCAGCTGGGCATGGTGGCACAGGCCTATAATCCCAATACTTGGGAGGCTGAGACAGGAGGATCACAGGTTCAAAGCCAGCCTCAGCAACTTAGCGAGGCCTTCGGCAACTTAACAAGACCCTGTTTCAAAATAAAAAAGAAAATAGTGCTGGGGTTATGGCTCAGAGGTAGAATGCTCCTGGGTGCAATCCCCAGCACCACAAAAAATAATGATAAAAAATAAAATTCATCAAGGAAATGGCCTGATCAGATTTGAATTCTAGAAAGATCATACTTCAGTCCCTTCCTGCTGTGAGTTTCAAGTTTGTCTCCCGGCCTGAGTGCAGTAGGAGGATAACAACCATTCCTCGAGCACAGGCTGTCAGCGATTATAAACATATTATAGTTCCTATTATAAACTTGAATCAGAAGAAATAAAAAAAAGGAAAGAAAAGAGCAATCTTCTGCCACTCGTCGTGGCTCCTTCCTCCTCTGTGTCCACTCCCCCTTCAGGTGTCTCTCTTGTCCTCTGATTGCCTCCAGTTGAGCCCCCCTTGTCTGGTAGAGGGCCCTTTTGCAACGCTGCACCTGGAGCACTTAGTGTACATTCAGGTGATTACCTTTGTTGATTAGTTTTGTCAATTCCTCTTATCCTTTCAGCAAATTTAGTTGGGTCACCTTGAGGGTACTTCAGTTTTAATTTAAACACATTTTTAAACTTGCTTGTACTCCTGACAGCTGCTATCATTCAGTTTCCTCCATGAGATATTCTGCAAGTTTGTTCTCCTTTTTTTTCTTTCTCCCCTAAGATACAATGAGTTCAAAAATGAAATCATAAAATAGCACTGAAAGGTGGCTTCCAGGGATTATTGCATCCTTCCCTCTTTGGAAGGACTGCTAGGGAGTCCTGTCTGAAGAATGAAGACTTATTCCACTTTAAGAGATTTCTGGGGAAAGGGGAAAATCGCAGCCTCCCACTATACCCATTTCAGGGTTAAAGAGCCCTGTCAGGGAATTTTTCCTTATATCTAAACTAAATGTAGCTTAATGTTCCTTTTAGGGCAGGCAAAGTACATGGTGTTCATTTAAGAGTCGAACTAAGACTTTCTTTTTGCTCTGACATGCCCCAAGGTGTTTTAGGATGGTGGTTGGATATGTCAGAGAGAAAATAGGTTTTATGTTATTTGGTCTGAATTTCCATTAGGTGCCTGTTTGTCTGCACAAACAGGCAGGAGTGCCCATCTTTAAATAATGAGCTCAAAGTTACCTGGGGAATTACTTACCAATAAGTGTTACCTTCAGGATGAGAAAAAATAGCTGATAAAATCATTACTGAGGGTTATAAAACACCCAGGTGGGTAGTGTGTGCAGCTTCAGACTGGATAAATCATGCTCCTCTAATCTATTTGGAATTTTTGAAAGAGTTAACAAAATAGTGAGGTGTAGAAATGTAGTGGGCATTAAATATTTAGACATTCAAAAGGCTTTTGATCAAGCCCCTAACCAGAAGACATTTAGGATCCATTTCAGCTTTCTGTAGGACCCAAGAGGTGAGAGGTAAAAATTTGTCTTGTAAAACCTTGATGTTGAAAAAACCGGATAACAATGTAAATGAAAGGTAGAAATAAATGACGTTGTTAGCCTGAAAGGAGGTTAATAGAAAGGTGCACCGGGGAATGGTACTGGAACCAGATTTGTTGTATATGTTAACACCAATCAATCTGGAAATGTTTCTGAATAATGAGGTGACAAAATGTATCGGTGACGGAGAATTATTTAGGCAAGTCAATAGTGGGGAACATTTTGAAGAATTCCACAAGGATCCCCCCAAATTAGATAGTTGAATAATTTGATGCCAGATAAAACTGAGCCAAGACAAGAGAATGGACTTTATATTATAAGGAATAATGTAGGCTACTGATGCACACTGATATATTTTAAATTAACTATAACCTTCCAGGAGAAAGGTCTAACAGTCATTATGAACATCTCAATAAAGGATCTGTTCACAGTGAAAAGACTGTAGGAAAGGTCTACCGAAGTGCAAGTGCGATGATTAGATGCATATGAGAAAAGATGAAAAAGGCCAGGATCATTTCATTGGGAAAGGAGGAAAAGGAAGGGGAGATTTGTTGGAAGAGGGTAAAAAAATGAAATGTGAGAACAAAACGGCAGTTGAGTACTTCTATTCACTCTTGCCCGTAATACTAAGCATTCAAGGAAATTAGGTAGCACAAAGTTTAAATGAAAACGAGGGGGAAAGCTTATGTAATTCATAGTTAACTTTAAGAGCTTCCTGCATGGAATGTCACTGAGCTGGATACCAACTACTGAGCGAGGTTTCAAATGGGTTACACACTCACAGGGGTGGGCTGAGATTAAACCTTCTCCATGAGACCCTATTAGAGAGGGTCTGTGAATGTGTGCACAGAAGCAGTTTTCACAGTCTCTCCTGTATTGGAATTAATGTATGTGTCTGTCTTCCTGATTGGGTTATAAATTCCTAAAAGCAGAGATTTTTGCCTTAAACACGTTTATATCCTTTTCCCTTTCCTCTTCCGTGTCTACTGAACACAGACTGCAAACATCAAAGGATGTTCAGGGAGATTAGATTAAGTGAGTCCCGGCTTTGACTTCAAGGTAAATAATGAAAGGTGGTGAGATAGAATCAAAGAAAGGAAAGGAAGAAAGGATAGTAGGGGTGGATGCTATTGATCATTATTTACTATGCATTTTGACGCATGTCTTCTTATTAGCAATTCAAAAACTAGTTTCAGATGGGAGGAGTGGCTACTTCTTTAGCAAAGGAAATGTTCCTAAAGGCCTTTCTTGCTCTGTCCTTGACCTGCTCCCTGGGATACATAAGAGTTCAAGGAGTTGGCTTTCCTTGATGGTTATCTACCTTAAACAAACAAACATACATATATAATCATCTTAGTTAGAACTTATTTTTAAAAACTCAGTTTATACTAAATCTTAGAAAGATAGGATCATCTTTGGGAAATTTTTTTCCATGACCCAGAGTCCATTTATTTAATAATTTTTATTGAGCACCTCTGGAGCCATTCATTATAGAATGGACAATGAACAAATCCTGTATATCATCTCAAAAGGGTTAGAGTAGAAGGGGAAAATTGGAGAAGTAAAAAAGCAATTAGAATATAGAGTAATAAGTCCTCTGTTAGGGAAAGCGCAAGGGGTTATAGGAACACCAAGAAATAGCATGTAACTCGGGTTAAAGTAAGGTTTCCTAGGGAAACCTGAATTTAAGCTGAAAGATGAAAGACAGAGAAGAGGGGTGGAGACTGGCGAGTTGGGACCAAGTCCCAGGGTCAGCATAAACCCTGCACGTTTGGAGTCTGAACGATGTTCATGGTGACTAGATAAATGAGTCCTGGCTTTGATGCTAAAGGTAGGATACGCCCTTGACCCAAGATGAATAACCACATGTAAGTGCTTGTAGATTTTCATTCAGGAAAGTGCTGAACAGTAATGTGAACCTTAAAGCCACTGACAAAAGGTGAGACTGGGAGCAGGGGAAACAAGCACATTGAATTAGTTGGACTTAACCAAGAAGTAGATACTAAAACAAGACTAGAGGTGGTGGAGGGAGAAGGAGACTGTGGGGACCCTGACTACAATGCAGACCTGAGGCACATGGAAGGAGAGAGCTAAGGAGACCACCATGGATAGAAGAGTCTTAGATGGCATTGCCATTCTGAGAAAGATTCAGCAAAGCCAATGAGGACTTCTGGAACCAAAATCATCTTCGGCCGAATCCGCAGCTTGCTGGATGGGCCTGTTTTAGTATATGTATTAGTTAAGGCTCTCCAGGGAAATAGGCCCAACAGGCTGTGAGATATATATGCACATAGACATACATATATATCTCTATGTATAATATGTGTATGTAATGTATACACACACTTCCAGTGTATATGTGTAATGGGGCCCATCTCATACTTTATTCATACTTTGTATGGATCTTGCTGCTTGTTTCTAGGTGTTCAACGACAGATGAATTGATTACAAAAATGTGGTATATACACACAATAGAATTTTACTCAGCTATAAAGAAGAACAAAATAATGTTATTTGTAAGAAAATGGATGGAACTAGAAAAGATTATGCTCAGTGAGATTAACTAGTCTCAGAAATCGAGTGGTTGTATGTTTACTGTCATATGTGAAAGCTAGAGTGAAATTGAATAACAAAAAAATTGAAGAACAGAAAAAGAAGAAACACCAATGGGGTAAGGGAGGGGGTTTAGGGAAGGCGGGTGGGGAAAGAAGACTTGATGAAGGAAACAGTTCAAACAATGGTATGCACATATATGAAACTATCAATACCAATCTCAGTAACATGTATGGGGAAGGGGAGGGAGTGGGGTGGAATCCAGAAGGAAGCTCACCAAGGGCTGCGTGCACATATGATTCTATCACTGTGCGTATAATTACAACGCACCAATAAAAGTATATCTTTTAAAAGACTAACAAGTTTCATTTCTCCTCTTTCTCCTCCCTCTCCTTCCCATGTGCAAAATAAAATTAACATTCTTCTAATCCTGGGCTGAGTTATCATGTCCTTCAGCTCACTGACCACAAGAATGAAGAAATCCAGACCTGGCAACAGGTGCCAGTAGGTCTGAGGACCGCTATCTCAAGGATGCCATTTGTATAGGAATTATGTCTCCTGATAAATACATCCAGGACCCGGTCCTTGAATTTCCCTTCAAAAAGCTCTTTGTTCCCCCTTGGGAGGCAACAATAGTTTTGGGATATTAGTTGGCTGGTTTTCCCATTTGCTAGCAAATCAATAAAACTACTTTTTCCTTCTTAAAACCTTTTCCTCATTATTTGGATAGGTCCCAGGAACATGGATGGGGCTTTTTGGTATCATATATACATATGTGCATACACATTTCCTATTATTTATATATACACAGTCACATATCACAAAACAATGTCTCAGTCAACAATGGACTGTGTATACAATGATGGTTCTGAAAGATTAAATCATGTAGTGACACCTAGCCATCGCAGTTTGTGTAAATATTCTCTATGATGCTCACACAATGATGAAATTGACTAATGACACATTTCTCAGAATGTATCCCTGTCATTAAATGACCATAACTGAAAGAGAAAGAGAGAGAGAACTTTTAAGGAATTGGCTTATGTGGTTGCAGAGCCCAGAATCTGCAGGCAGGGTAGAGAACCAGGGAAGAGCTGCAATTTGAATCCAAAGGCCATCTGCTAGAAGAATTCCCTCTACCTCAAGGGAAGTCAGGCTTTCAACTGATTGCACAAGGCCAACCCACATTATGGCGGGTCATCTGCTTTACCCAAAATCTACTGATTTAAATGTTAATCTCATCTTAAAAATACATTTACATTTAGAATAAAGCATGACCAAATATCTGTTTACATTGTCACATAAAAGAGCTTGACACAGGATAGCTATCATGCTCAGTCATTGATTGGACGGTCTGACAAGAAGTGAGCTGCAGCAGGAAGAGGTGGGGAGTCAGGGGCAGCAGCCATCAGCCGGCCCTGCTCTCTGCAGCAGGTCTGAGCAGCTTCTGTCCATGGCCACCACACACACCGAAACAGTGGTCCGCACACTGTCAAGAGCTAGCTGGAGTTTAACTACACTCAGTGGGCAAAACATAGGTCTGGACAAATGCAATGGACGAGCAGGAGGGGCCAGAAGAACACACAAGAGCCAGGCAGGTGTCAGTGAGGGAAAAGACTGGGGCAGGAAGCACAGCAGAACACAGAGGCATGGCCGCGTGAAACAAAGAAAAACCAAAGCAAGATAGTTCATGACAGGGGCTATGCTAGGTACCTCACATACACAATCTCATTACTTCTTTCCAAAACCCAACTGATTGCAGGTTAATATTCCCGTTATAAAAAGAAGAGACCGAGGCTCAGAGAGGCTGATGTAATCTGGCTCAACTCACCTGGCCAGCTAGTAAAGAGGCTAGATTAGAATTTGTCTATCCTAATCCCATCTCCTCCTTCTCCATATCTTATCCACTCTCTTATCTGGAGCCAAGAGACCTAAGTGTTTAAAGGAGAAGCGGGCATGAGGCAACAGAAGAAAAACAACTTTGGTGTGAAGTAAACCATCTGCCTCAGCTGAGAAGCATCTCATTAAATTTGCTTCTGTGGCAACGTGTGGTCCCCAGGGAAGTCTGGGCTCAGGCCCAGGCCCACAGGTGAGCGGACTGAGGGAGGGAAGCTGCTGCGGGTTGGAGGGCAGGGACGTGGGCCGATCCCGGCACGTCTTTGTGAAATGGGAATGAACTATCAGAAACAGAAGGCAGTTTTCCTTTGAAAGTCGGCCACATTCACAATGAGGGTGATGAAAGACTTTGCTTCCTTGCTTTTTAGGTGACTTCAATATGGCCAGACTTTGAAATATAATACTGTACTGAATTCCGTATTGAATGTGGTGGTGCAATATTGAACTATAAAAGAAGGGGCTGGAACAGTACTTTTCAAATACTTGCTGCTCAGAATCCCTTTGCCCTTTTCCACTTACAGGTATGATCTTATCTATTGATATTTTCTGTCTGAAAAGGCCCTCCGTCTATTCTATCAGGTTGCCCTATTTTTCATTGTGTAATAGGCTGCATTTTGAAAATGAATAGCCCCAAACAACTTGGATATATTGCCATTACTGTGCCGGTCTTTTGAAGGAATCCTCCACTTGGCATTTATACTTTAATCAGACTTCACGCTGCTTTGAGAGCAGCCCTCCTCTCTGGCCAGACTCTACCATCACCAGGACACAGATGCCTTTGTATGTCTCAATGACTCCTGTCATTCTTAACACCGAGGGTGCCCCTCCCGACAGCTGAGATGGTGAGGCGCAGCTGGAGGCTTTCTGAAGCCCTCTTCCCAGCCATACCCACCGCTGCCACTCACAGCAATCAGCGGACTCCATCCATCCTTCTCATCACTCTGCTCTGCCCACCCTTGCTCTCGATGCCCACTTGAAATGCTCACGCATCACACATGTAGGTTCTCATGGGTGCTAATTCTGAAGTGAGTGTGGCCAGAAGGAGCTATTGGGAGGCAACCAATCTGTCAAGAGCTATTTGTGTTCTGGAAGCATTCTGGGGAGTCAGCCCACTCATGTAAACACTGAGCATGGGGATGGTGGCATTTTAGCTGCAGTGTGGAGAATTGCTAAACCAGACTGGTCTGGGTGCAGAATATTAGCAGATAGAGATGAATATCATCAGCAGGATGGAGTTCCTGTTTACAGAAGGAAACAAAGGGAATGACATTGTGTGCTGAGTGTCCTATCAGCTATGGTCTTTGAAGGCAGGGACCAAAGTTCCCAGCACTTTCAGCACTCAAATGCAGTACTGGCCACAATGGGTGCTCAGTCAATGTGTGTTTAACTGAAGGGGCATTAAACACCAGGGAATTATGGTATATACACACAATAGAATTCTATTCAGGCATAAAAGATAACACAGTTATGTCATTTGAAGGAAAATGGATAGAACTCAAGAATATGATGCTTAGTGAGATTAGCCAATCACAGAAAGTGAAAGGCCATTAGTTTTCACTCATATGAGCAACTGGGAAATAAAGAAGACTTCAGATAAACGAGGGGAGACACTAGGGGAAATGGGGCAAGAAGAACTTAAGAGACAGAGGGAAGGAGAAAGGGAAATCTGATGATGGTAACTATTCAAATAACCCTTTGTTCATACATGAAGTTACTTGCATGGATGTAGAGACTCTCTATGAGGTTGGGGGAATAGGGTTGGAACAAAGAGAAACACAATGGATGCTGCATGCATGTATGTCTTTATCACACTGAACCTCAGTATGATGTATAATTACCAATTTTTAAAAAAGCCAGGGAAACAGTGGTCCTTAAGCTTATTTGTGTAGGATGTGTTGTAGAGTTTTGTTCACAAGTAAAACGTACATACCTGAAACATGTTCATACACAAATTTGCATTGAATTTCAAGAGTTTCTGTTACCCACCTAGCATTGATGTGCTGCCATAAACCTCAGCGGAGATTTTCATATGGTCAGGTTTCTAGTGTAAACATTTAAAACAAAAACAAACAGAGCAATGAATGATCAGAAACCAGGGTTACATCCTCTTGAGGCAAAAGTCTGATGATGTGACATATAGAAATAACCCCCCTGCTTACCAATTTATATGAAAAGGTTTCTTAGCCTCCTTAAAGCTCATCTGGAAAATAGGGATACAGTATGATTTTTTCTTTTCTATACTATTGTGACAATTTATGTGAAATAGTTGTACAATCGCTACAGACATCCTATTAACATCGCTGTAATTGAAGGAACCTAAGCTGGTTATTTTATGCTTTCATAAAATGCCTTATGTTCTTTTTAAAAATCTTTTTGGCTTGATATTTGGTGGAAAAAGTTACTGTGTAGTGTATACAAAGAGCCACTAGCAAAGAAAATATCTTGATCTTCCATTATCATTTAGGAAGTTACTAGCAACACGCATTCCTTAGTTCACATTGTTCCTGTAAAGAGCTAGGGGTCAGAGTTGAAAAGATTGGGATTCGAATACTTCCATTTGTTTGGGAAAGATGATACAACCTCTTTGTACAACTGTACTTTGTACAAGTTTACATATTTGAAAACTGGAGATAACCTAGCAGGGTTATTTGAGAATTCAAGAGACACTGTACTTAAAAATAATACTTTGAAAATTATAAAGCACTCTGCAGGAGAGAGAGAATAGAAAGAGTGATAGTGTTCGTTCTTTTGCTGCCTGGATACTAGGAGACAGAGGTGAACATGTATTATTTTGTGTGCCCAGCCCCTCGAATGAGACCAGCATTAGTTTTTGGATTCTACCCTGTGCGCTCACATGCAGGAATGGGAACTCTTATCCACCCTCTTCTCAGTCCCAGGTTGGGTCAGTTAGAGACTTTCCCTGAAATGTTCCAAATTTAAAATAATAGAAAAGGAGATTTACCCCTCTGGAAGCCAAGCTGGGCAGCTGTGAATCTGGAGTTTCAGTGGCCCTGGTTCGGCCTCAAGGGAAAAGCTATGTTTATAGGATGAAGCCAAGGGATAACAGAAGGCACAGAGCAGAAGGACAAAGAGAATCCTGAAGCAACTTACAGCCCTGAGTGACAGAAGGCGCCCTGTACCCTCTTTCTCCAGGCTCAGTCGTTCCATGGTTTCTTTAATTATAAAATATACTTCTGTGATTCTACTTGCTAAAATTACTTGGAGTTGGGCTTCTATCACTTGCACACAGAACAATGCCTACTGACAGACACAGGTGCTCCGTGAGCCTCGGGAAGACTACAGGAGTGTGTCCTTACCAAAAGGATGTCTCCGCTCACCTAGGAAAAGATATCTCCTGCTCTGCATTCTGGTCTTATCCCAATTCAACCCACCTGGAAACTATATGGCTCATGAAAGCGGCATCAGTATCATTTGCCTAAGAAGCCAGGGAGATGCCTCTGCACAATTTACAATAGCCTGTTCCTCTAGCAGGAGCTTGCGTGGGAAAGCATTTGGCTTCTTGTGAATTCCTTGTGCTTCTTGCAGCCGGAGTGTGTCTTTAAGAACCCCAGCTGAGGGAGACAATGTGAACAGGGCAATTTGGGTTGATTGGAGAGCAGATAAGCATGAGGAGGAGACAACAGCAGGAAAGAAATGATTTCAGAGCAAGAGGAGATTGCTGCTGTTTGGCTCTTGTAGCCCATGGAAGCCAATAATAATTTTCCCCAAGTTTCATATTTCCTGCCAATTGAGTCCTCT
Organism: Glis glis; assembly: GCA_004027185.1. Taxonomy (NCBI): domain Eukaryota; kingdom Metazoa; phylum Chordata; class Mammalia; order Rodentia; family Gliridae; genus Glis; species Glis glis. The sequence continues at coordinate 48,924 of PVJS01006095.1, read as the reverse complement.
AATCACATGTATAGGAAGGTCTGAATTACTTTGCTTGTCAAAGGAGGAGTGTTGTTCATAAGTGGAGAGCTAACATACCACTTTGTCCCGAAGCCAAGTGAAGACGGAGGTATCAGAATAGAAATAAGAAATTATCTAAAAATTCCCAGTCGATGCCAAGATAACATGATAACATGGAATTTTTGATTATTCCAAAATCTGATCATCATACTTTGATTTGGGCCTCACAAGAATTAATCCTGTCACACTTTTAAATTGGAACTGTGGGAAAGCAATCTATTTCAATTAAAAACATCAATTTTTTTCAGTTGCCTATGTAAACCTATCTACAGGCTATGCCAGCCTCAAAACACAGCACACAGAAACTGAATGGGTCTTTAATTGTCCCTGAAGCCTGCACACTCTCAAAATGCCACAAAATAAAATACCTCATTTCTCTGGTTTATGTAGTAAAAAGTGTCTATAAGAACTCCTAAATGGTATACTCATCTTATTCTTTTCTACTACTGCTGTATTTATACTTTCTAAATTTGATATTCCAGAACTTTCTCCATGCTTTATAAGAAATGAGATAGTCGAGGGGTTTTTGTTTGTTTGTGTCTGTCTTTAGGAATTTTAAAAAGACCTTTGTCATAGCTGGGCGTGGTGGCATACCCCTGTGATCGCTGTACTTGGGAGGCTGAGACAGGAGGATCACAGGTTCAAGGCTAGCCTTAGCAGCTTAGTGAGGCCCTCAGCAACTTAGGAAGACTCTGTTACAAAATAAAACATAAAATAGGGTGGGATATGTAGCTAAGAGGTAGAACACCCTAGGTTTAATCCCTAGTATAGTACCACACACACACACACACACACACACACACACACACACAAAACAAGACCTTTGTCATGTTAGACCTTACATAGTTTCCAGGATCTCTTTGAAATTAAGTAAATGTGTACAAATGGTTACTAATTGCTCACTATTATCATCATTTTTTCTGGGTGCTGTTGTATATACATCTGGAATTAATTTTTCAGATAATTAACTATTTATGTCATTTGTATACATCTTTAAAGCCCATACACCCTCATTTAAGATAAAAACCAGTATCTAGAATGTATAAAGAACTAAAAAACTAACAGTAAAAAGCAAATAACATGATCAAAACATGGGCAATAGAACTGAATAGACACTTCTCAAAAGAAGAAATAAAATTGGCCAATGAATATATGAAAAAAATGTTCAACGTCAGTAGCAATCAGGGAAATGCAAATAAAAACTACACTGGGATTCCACCTAACTGCAGTTAGAATGGCAATCAAGGATACAAACAATAACAAATGCAGGTGAGGATGTGGGGAAATAGGAATTATTATACACCGTTGGTAGAATTGTAAATTAATATAACCACTGTGGAGATCAGCTTGGAGGTTCCTCAAAAAAACTAGGAACAGAGCCAGGTGTGGTGGTGTATGACTATAATCCCAGTTCTTGGGAGGAGGAGACATGAGAATCTCAGGTTTGAGGCCAGCCTTTGTAATTTAGTGAGGTCCTCAGCAACTTAGTAAGACCCTATTTTAAAATTTAAAATAGGTCCGGGGATATATCTCAGAGGTAGAAGGCCCCTGGGCTTAATCTCCAGTACCACAAAAACAAACAAACATACAAACCAACCAACCTGGGAATTGTACCACCGTATGACCAAGCTATCCCACTCCACAGAACCATTCCTAAACAACTAAAATCGGCATACTATAGTGATGCATGCATACCCATGTTTATAGCAGCCCAATTCACAGCAGTCAAATTATAGAACCAACCTAGGTGTCTGTCAACACATTGAACGGATAAAGAAAATGTAGTATATACACACAATGGAATTTTACTCAGCCATAAAGGAAAAAAAATATGACATTTTGCAGGAAAATGAATGGAACTGGAGAATATCATGCTAAGTGAGATCAGTCAGTCTCAGAAAGTCAAGAGTGGTATGTTTTCTCTCATTTGTGGAAGCTAAAGAGAAAACAGGAAACATAAGGGACTTTAAATAATGCAGAGAGAAACCTGTAGAGTAGTAGAAGGGAATTAGAGGAGAGTGTTAGGGAGGGCAAGAAGGAGGACTGAAGAAGAAAACAGTCCAAATAATACTATGACAATGTGTGAAGGTATTACTACCAATCCCACTAACTCCTGTGGGGAGGGAGGAGGAGGTGCAGGGTGGGACGTGGAGGAAAATGCATAAAGAGATGTGAGCATGTATGTTTTAACAAATTGAATCTCACTATGACATATAATTGCAATGCACCAATAAAATAATGTTTAAAAATCTTAAAAGATAAGAATGGGTATCTTAACATTTAGTTTTCAACCTTATTTTATACTAAGCAATCGTTTTCTCCTTCAGTTATGTCTCATTCCCTACTCATATTTATATGTAAACTTTTCCTAGTAACCCTATTTTACTAAAGATAGATTTTGTAAACATCAGAACAAACAACTCCTTATATGTGTCATTTAACAGATTTTTATTTTTCTATTTCAATTTCCCCAGATCCACTCAATTTTTTTAGATAATTAGATTCTAGGCATTATCCTTCAGGTTTGAAACTATATTGATCAGAATATGATTCATGCTGTCAATTGGGTTTTCTAAAACTTATCAGCTTGTATTCACACATAATTCAAGATGTGTGTAATTTCCTAGTCTTCTGCCCTTTTGCCCTGCATAATGTATAGTAAATCTGTAAGTACAGTAGTTTATGTCAGGGTGAATTATTGAACTAAAAGTTTAATATATAATGTGGGGAAAATACTACATTTTCACTGAAGGAAAACCATGAATCACTTAGAAGAAATTCAAGACTACTCCTTAGCTGCTTATTTCAAGTGTTTTCTCCAAGACCGGCAAGTATATATCTATATCTTTGTACTTGTAAACACATTTAATTTTTCTGTTTTTAAAAGTGTTACAGAATATATTGAAGAAGACTTTCATATTTCTGTAGAAATCTTAAAAATGCACTCCTGTGCAAATGGATGATAGAGTTAGTATAATGCTTATGTTGCTTTGAGGTTTTCCAAACATTTCCCCACAATATAATTTTATTAAATCAACGATACACAAACTCGTCCTAAATTAAAACAAATTAGAAGCATGTAAGAAAAAATGGAAGTTTCCCTTCATTCACCATCACCTGGCCCCCGTGCACACAAACATACATATACATGCACCCCACATACAAGTGCCAAGTCCCACTTCCTTTCAAGATAGAATCACGTTTTGTGGTTTCATGTGCTTCCTTCCAGAATATATCTGTGTATTTAAATATTCATGTGTCACTAACCCCAAACATATTTTTGTTTGCTTTGTTCTGACATTCTGTGGGTTTATACCCCAACACTTTGCACTTGCTCTTTTCTCTGTGGAATGTTCTTCTCCAAGATCCCCACTAAGCTTATTCTCTCACCTCCGTTAGGTTTCATCCAAATATCTCCTTTCCTTAGACTTTTTCTAACTACCCTATTAAGAACTGAAAACTCCACTCCTGTACATATTTTTCCCATCCCTTGTCCACAACTTTTTTTATTCATATTCTTATCATTTTATAAGTGGCACATTACACATTTTATGTTTTTGTTGTGTATCCAGCAGAGTGCAAGATCTACAAAAAGTTTGCTTGTCTGGTTTATTTGCCACTATGTTTTCAGCACCTAAAAGAGTGCCTAATATAAGTAAATATTTATTATGTTAATGAACAAATACTGTGGTAATTAAAAGTGTGTGCTTTGGAGCCGGATTATCTGAATTCCATCCCAGCTCCAATCTATTGCTTGTGCAATCCTAGCAGTTTATTAAACTCTGCTTTCTGGTTCCCTCATCAGCAGTATAATAATAATAATAATAATAATAATAACAACAACAACAACAATAACACCTGTCACCTGAGTTATTATAAGGAGCAAACAACATTGATACATGTAAAATATATGGGGCAGTGCCAAACATATAATCTTCACTAAATCTTTAGCTAGTAAATATAGTATCAGTAGTGACAGGAGAAGTAATAAGATGCAGCTAGCTCTTCATTCAATAATGTAATAGAAATATTTTATTCAACAATAAGGTCTTAGAGACACATGGTCCTCCATTACATGTAGGTCCACCCAAATTTTTATTGCTATGGAGTATACGATTGGATGGATTAATTTTACTGAATGTAACCATTTCCTAATTGTTGGACATAAAAGTTGTTTGCAACATTTCTATGTTAGAGAAAGTTGTAATTGCAAATGAACATTTTGTACCCTTGTATTTGGGTATATGTTTATGTAATGCTGTGCTATATGTCTTTCATAAATCTCTTGGTCATACTCATCTTCTTTAATATAACCATTCTGACATTTAGTAATTACTGCCAAAAAAAGTTGTAGCGAGGGTACTGGCATGTAGCTCAGTAGTAGAGCACTTGCCTAGCATGTGTGAGGGTGTTCCCCATATATACATATCCAGGCGTGGTGGTACACACATGTAATCCTAGCATGTGAGAGGCTGAAATAGGAGGATCACAGGTTCAAGGCCATACTTAAGAACTTAGAGAGATCCTTAGCAACTTACTGAGACCCTGTTTCAAAATAAAATAATAATAAAATGGGTGGGGTTATAACTTGGAGGTAGAAACCCCATAGGTTCAATCCCTAGTGCAAAAAAAAGAAAAAGAAAAATTTGTAGCCGTATTCATCACTACCACCAATAATCAGTACTATCCATTTCCTATAGCTTTCCTCAAATTGAATGTTTATTGAGCTTTTCATAAAATTTGCAAATCTTATAGATCTCAATTAAAATGTTGTTTTAATTTGCATCAATGTTGGCCAACTTCTATAACTTTGGTAAGTATTTGTGTTCTTCTTTTTGTGTGATAATTTGTAAGATACATACAATGAATAATCCTTAATTTTTTATTTGTTATTTCTTCTGGGCTTTCTCTTTCTCTCTTTAATGCTTTTTCTTTACAGAATTTTGAAATGGACTTGATTAAACTATCAAGCATTTCCTTATGGTTTCTAAATTTGAAGATCATAAAGTCTTCTGTATTTTCTTCAACACTTTATTATTTTCATTAATTGAGCAATTAAATCTATTGAGCAATTAAATCTATTGATCTAAATAATTGAGCAATTAAATGTGAGTGTGTATGTATACATAATTTTTGCTATCTAAACTTAATTTTTCTTACAGGAATAGTCTAATTGTCCCAACATAATTTATTGAAAACTATTTTGTTTCTTCACATTATTGACATACCTCTTTTTATACTATATCTCAAATATACATACATCAGTTTCTGGACTCATCATTTTCATTAATGTCTTTGTCCATACATATGCAAGTCATGTGGTATTCTAATTAATGATAGCATTATGTTTTTTCATACTTTTTTTGCTATTTTTTACATTCTGAAGATTGTTCTTTCATTAAGGTAGATACACTTCAGAAATTTTTGAAGTCAAAATTAGCTTAAAAATCTTTAATATCAATTTTACTTACTAATATTTTCTCAGTTACTGAAGTGACAATGCATGTTCATTCAACTGTTGTAATAAATGAATTTTTGAAGCATTATTAGTGGTCTTAATAAAGAAAAATAGTGACCTGTTTCATAGAGATTAAGAGGTGAAAATAGAAGCTTAGAAGCCTCTTAAAGTGTGAGCTGAGAAGTCACTCTCACTTCTGCCATATTTTCTTCACTGAAGTAAATTGTAGAGCCTTTGGGGAAGGGGACATAGACTCCATCTTGTGATAGAGAAATGACAGTCACATTTTAAAAGGACATGTGGGTGAGACATTGAGAGATGACAAGTCATCAAAGGCAGTCCTAAATCAGCGAGGGAAGGTGAGCAGGTGTCATTTGTGGCATTCGTGGGTAACAGAGAGGGAAGGACAACGTGAGGGGAACATAATGAGGTGAATGTTTAATGTATAAATATGTAAATGAATACAAATATCTAAGTGATATCCAAGATAAGGTTAAAAATCAAATACATCTATTAATACCTATTCAGTATTCTAAATACTTTGCAAATATTAGCTAATTTAATTGTCATGATAACACCAAGAAAAGGAGATATTACTATTATTTTTATTATTCTCATTTTATAGATGAAGAACTGAGACTTTTAGAGGGTCAAGTAACTTGCCAAGGTGACATAGCTATTAAAGGATGGTAGCGCAATTAAAGCCCAAGAAACGTAGCTCTACATTTTTTAGGTGAGCCATTCTTTCCTACTGGCACTTAGTAGATGGATGAACATGTTTTTCCCAGAGCTCAAAAGAAATGTAAGGCAATTAAGATACTTATAATATTTCAATATTTTAATCAGAAATAAGTTAAAGTAAAAAAAAACCTAGGGTACTATATAAATAGGGCTGAAGTTTATAGTAACACTTATCTTTTGTCTCAATGTCTTTTTTTTTGAACCATAATACTTTGAATTTTATGAGCTTCTGATCTCTTGGCAGCAACATTCATACCACACACATTTTCAGCTGAGATATATAATTGGCCCAGGGAAGAAATGAACAACTATTAAGTGGTGATGCTTTGCTGACTCAGTTCTGTGACATTTTCAGTCATTGCAGACAAAAGGTTCAGAGATGGCAAGTTAAGATTCTTTTTGCTGACTTCCATCTTTCAATGTGCCATTTACACAGTAGTATGTTTTTAAAGAGCTCAGAGTCTTTTAGACGCCACACTACCTTACAGGACATTCCAGGAACAATGACCACTCTCAAATGTTCTTAACTATCGTTAAGGCATATTGAAAGTGCATACATTCTTGCTTTTAGTTTAAATTTGGCTCATTCCTGAGAACCTTCCTTTGACCCCAATCCAAAGTTCCCTTGATAGTTTATAGTACATTCCCAGTGGAAAAGGATGAGGGTGAACCTTTTCAAAAAGAATTGTACTGGCTTACACCAGGGATAAGTACACAATGAACCTACAATTTGTTCTTTTGGAAAATGATTTCAATTTACATCAAATCTATGAAACTGATTTCATAAGTCTCAATGATATCTCTATAGCAACTAGAATTTTCTGCAAATCAGTCATTTTACAGAACATTTGCATAGCAATTCCTTTTAGACACCACCTTTCAAATTCTTAGCAAGCATTCTCAGGCAACTCAAGCTCTGCAAATCAATCTTGAAAAACTTGAATTAGAACATGGTGGTATTGGCAACAGAGCATGGGCCAAACAACTTGGATCCTTTCCAAGGTCAAAAACTACATCCTTGACCCCAGGCATCTGTCAGTGTAGAGATGTTGTTTCATCAAAGCAGAATCAGGGTCTAGTGTGGAGTTATATCCATTATCATCATTTGTGGGCGAAGGGGTGGGTGTTGAAAAGGAATAGAAAAAAATCTTTAAGTGCACATCCTTTTGCCTGTGAATTGGCAGAATTATATTTATGTTCAGAAAGAGGCATTCCTTAAAATATCATCAGCCTTGATTTGACAGTAGGGAACATAGCCTAGTGTTAACATCAGCTGGAAGAGAGCCCAAATCTTTCCTCTTAATCACAGTTGCTGTTTCATGCCTGCAACACCGAGCAGAGAGACACCCTCAGTAGTGAGTGTGGCCAAGGATGGGGCCATGTGGCAAGCACTCCCAGGCCTCTTAAACCACTGATGCTGAACAGGGGTTTTCCCGTGAATTTAAGCCACCTTCCCACAAGTCCCAGAAGTCACTGCCTCTTCCACTCTTCTTCCAACTTCTAAAGCTGATCCGAATTATAAGAGAAATTCAGATAGGGAGAAATTCCCTAAACAAACCAAAATTTTTCTCATTCCAATCTTGTGAGTAGATAAATCCTTTTATCTGGAAGACACTTCCTTTATCTATACTCAGAAAATTACTATTATCCTTTGAGTCTCAATTTAAGCATCACTTTCTTTACAGAGATTCTCCTAATCTGCCTTTTTGTATGGGTCTGTTATATTCTATAATTTCATAAACTTTTAGTTAGAAAAATTTACTGACAGAAGGGTAAAGAAAATTGTATCAGGTGGGTCAGAGAGAGAGAAGCAAGAAACCTACATAGAGAGAGAAATGAGAGGGGATTAACTGGGGGAATTGGCCCATGTAATTACAGAGGCTGAGAAGTGCCCTGATAGGCCATCTCCAGGCTGGAGACTCAGGGAAGTGCCTGACTCTCCAAAGGCCGCAGAACCTGGAAAGCCAGTGTTGTACTTCTCAGCCTGAGATAAAGTCGTCGTGATAGGTTTATAGCCCCTTTTTTTCTTTCTGCTTCTATATTTGCTATGGCTTATGTGCTGATGTTAGAAGTTGGGATTTGGGATCACTCCCCACCCTCATAGTAAAAGTGAGAACTAGACTGAAGTCTAACATGGAGAATGCATGGAGCAAGACTCTCAAGGCAGTGTCAGGACCAGGCTTAACCAAGGGAGATGGATTCACAAGAACTTTATGTGGCTCAGCCCAGACGAGGGCAGTATGCCAAGCACAGATACGGTGCAGATACGAGACCTATAAATAAAATGTGTGTCTTTGCTTTGTAGCCTGCTTTGCTCCTGGAGCCTCTGGAATTCAAGGAATACACGGACAGCTGGAGGAGGGATCGAGTTTTAAGGATACAGGATCCCGGTGCTGATCAATAAAATTTCTGTGGATTTAGAATCAGCACTGACCTCACAGAGAGGTTGTGGGATTTAAATGAAATGACATAGAAAGTGCTTTGCTTATTCTCTTCTTTTTACAACTTTTCATTCTTAAAGATCTTGCTAGGAGCACTCCCAGTAAAATGCTGAAGTGAACAACATTGCATTTAGCATCCTCCCATCTACCTCGGTATTCCCTAAAGCTTCATTTTTTTCTTCACTCACTTTCGCAGATTCTGGCTAATGGCGGGAGTTGGGTTTCTCAGTTGTTTGCTTCACCTTTGTAAATATGAGACTTTGGCCAGCCCAGGAGGAATGGTGAATCTCAGCACCTTTGAGCAAATAATAACACTTGGCACTCTGCTTGTTATCCCGGCAGCTCATCGTAATGTCTTATCCCAGAGCCCACCCTCTGTAGTCATGATTGAGTAGGGACTCCTTTAAAAGGGGTTGCTTCTTCGCCCACTCTCTCTGAGTCAGCTATTATTATTATTACAAGATACTCTCTCGCAGACACTTCATTTTAAGGGAGCACTATCGAAAATGAAACAGGATTCAAAGCAATGTGTTTCTATATGCAATTCCAGGTATAGACTCCTAAGAGCAACACTGGTATTTAGGCTATAGAAATAATGATTTATTGAGTGAGCAAATGAAAGATGAACAAATGAATGGAGATGTTTGGGGACAGGCTACCCTAATAGAATTCCTGAAACCCTTTGAAAATGGTATCCCTGGACTCAATTGCTGCTCCAGAAACTGAAACCTCTAACCTATCATCTGTGTATCTTTGTTTTCCAAGAGTGCCTGTGGGAGCTTTGGAAGTGTAACACACACCAGGATGGTGGAGGGGAATGAGTCACTGACCTTGGGTGACACCTGGAATTTGACCTGCAGTCTAGAGTACACCTTTCTATTAAAACGTTGCATTCTTATAAGGCTTGTATGCATTTATGACTTTAAGGCAGGAATTCCCTCTGGCTTAAGACATAAATTAAAGCCATATAGTGTCAGCTTCAAAAAGGGAATCTGTTTTTCAAATTTTTTGACTTTCACTTAGCAAGACAACACTGCACGAGGAGGTTACTCCTTTTGATCGGTCTCAACATTTTTCTAGTCATTCTCAACTCCCCTTCAAAAGAATCTCCCACTAGAATTGCATGGATATTGTGCCCCCAAGGTGAATGCAGTGTTCGGAACAACAAAATATTGATTTCCCATTGTGTAGCTTCCATTTAATTTAAACCAAAATGCAAGAAGAAGAAAGGGTTGGTAAGAGAGTACACTGATATAACCCTTTCCAGTGATCCTTAAAAACTTCACACATTTCCAGTGTTGAATTTTGTTGACAGATACTTATTTCTATCACATTTTGGCCTTACATATCTCTTGAAAGCCTGGTTTAAAAAAAAAAAACTAAAAGCCTAGCTCTTCTAGCCCAGGGTGATTTCAAGAATTGATGCGGTGAACCCTAGCTGTTTGCCCAATTCAGTCTCATTCATCATAGTTGGTTTAATTCTTAGGACTTACTCCAAAATAGCCTGTAAACGTATTGGCTGCTCCATAAATGTATAAAAAAGGCAGCTCACTACCACCTCCAGCAACATGTACTTTGGCTTTGCAATCCCATTATTCTTGTTCCAGTCTAAGAGTACTTAGAAACACTCTTGAATCTTGTTCTGCCATTTTGCAAATGCCATTGTCTTACTAAGCCTTCTCTGATTTATTTTCCCTTCATCCCCCAAATTTAAAAGCACTTCCATAGGATATTCTTCTCATTTAACATTGTTTTATAAAAATCATAGGAAATAAACCTAATATTGATTATTTTAATGTCTTTTTCTGTGCTTTGTTTGTTTGAATAATTGTTAACATCCATGCTAGAATCTGACTGTTTAAGATTCAAAGATATATTGAGTTTCCCCCCCCAGGCTGTATCATTTTAATCATTTAGTGGATAAGGCACTCAATCACCTCACTATTAATTTCTAGATATTTTTATGCATTCATTTGTTAATCTTCTCATTTAAAATTGATTTAATAATACAGAAATAGCTACCTTATACCAGACTGTGCTAATCACATTTTATATATATTTTTATATCAATAATTTTATGAGGTTAGTTCTATTACCCTCATTTTATTGATAAGAAAACAGAGGCTTAGAGAAGTTAAATAATTTACCTAAGGTATATAGGTAAATAGGAAAGGCAGAAATGCAAACAATGTTGTTCATTTTGGAAGTCTGAGTTTCAACTGCCATACAACTCTAGATGTATCATCAATGGATCACTACTTTGAGACATGGCATTAGTTAGTAAAAAAAAAAAAAGAGAGAGAAAAATTTTAAAAGTTACTGCCTTCACAAAACTTGCAATATATAGTAACAGGGGGAAAAACCTATGTACACCAAAAACTGTAGTGATCAATGTAAATATGATATATGCCTGAAAAAGATAAAAGCCGATCAAATATTAAGAGGTTGAAAAGATTTATGATGATTCAAAGCAGTAGGTGAAATAAGGCTTTTCATAAACTGGAGAAAGAAAGGTAGGGCACATTTATTATTTCACCTAACTGCCTAATCCAAGAGCAGATATGAGGTCAGAGAAGCTTGATCCTGAGTTTAAATGGAGTGACCAGGCCCCATTTTTTCCCCCTTTCCATCTTTTAGGTGTATTTCTTTCGTGTTGGACCCATTCTCCTCTATGACTTCCTGCTAACAGGCTTCCTGGTTTACATCCAGTAAGAAAGAGAAAATCACCTCCTCAATCATTCACTCAAATGCAAGAATTGACTTTCATTGCTTATGATTGGCTGGTCTTGAGTCATATGTCTATGCCCTAAACTAGTCACCGTTGCCTAAGGAAAAGGATATGCTAGTTGGCTTAATTTATTTGGGATTACTATTGAGATCTGGATGAGATGAATTATACTAACAAAGCACACAACAGGGAAATTCGGGATGATAAAAGGGAAGGAAGTAATATTCATAACTAAGGATTTTGGTCTTAAGATCTTATAATTTATACATGGTAGGTATTAATAACAGAACGAATAATTGTTTATAATAAGTAATTGAAGCCATATTCTCAAGTCCTGTTGACCAACATTGTTTCCATTGAGTTTGGTATGTCATCGCTCCTTGTAAATTAATAAATCATCATCTTGAAAACATGCTTTATCATTCATCTTTTGAGTTTTTCTTTGCTCTTGCTGTTCCCCTTAAATGAACTCCCTTTCCTTGCTCTTCTAAAGTATTAGCAAGTGTCAGAGGGTAGCTTAAATCCATCCTCAGAAAACCTGTCCTGGTTACCTTGCCCTGTTAATTGTTTACCTCTGTATGTATGGATTGTCTCTTCAACCTGATGATAATCTTCTTGAAGTTACTCCCTGTATAACCAAGCTAGTTGTGTATTTAAAACAAATGGCCTTCATAATTGCAATTACAAACATATGGCTTGGTTTTGGTAGCACAATGCTTTTCAACCTATCTAGGTGGCAGTGGACCTAGAAAACCATGAAGGTCACTATATTATAAAGTGAGATATCAATAAATCTGATTTTGTGTAACTAGATATTCTATTTCATGACATGCTAGTTATCATCTTAGAGTTTATATAGATAAGTATACAAAAATGATGATTGAAGAAAAATTTTTGATGAAACAAAAATTCTATTAGTATATAAGATTTACCGACATTTTTCTGTTGTATTTTGCCTTGCTTTGTTTTTGTTTGTTGAATTTTTGTTTTTGTTTTATTTTTGGTTTGGTTTGGTTTTGGTGGAGAAGAAATCATTGAATGGAATCATGAGTCCTTAGAGTTCAATGGGACCACAGTTTGTAAACTTCTGTTACACTGGCAAAATGTTGTAGGTCAACATGTGACATGGGTAATGCCTACAGGAGTTAATTATAAGATAGTTCAGGTTGGTTCAGTTATGCCGTTAAGAGCATAGTTTTAAAATGAAATATTTTTCTTTATTTTATTTATTTATTTTGGAGGTACTGGGGATTGAACACAGGGGCCTTTTACCTCTGAGCTACACCCCCATGCCATTTTTATTTTTTATTTTTGAAACAGGGTTTCACTAAGTTGCTGAAGCTGGTCTTGAACCTGCAAGCCTCCTGCCTCAGCCTCCCAAGTACTGGGATAACAGGTGTGTGCCACCATATCCAGCTAAAAATGAGATCTAATTAGTTATAAAGGAAATAAGTGCTTGGAAGGGCTAGCACTTCTTATGCAATCAAGGTATTAAACAATATATTATTCAGATGCTTAATCTTGTGTTCTTATTTTCTAAGAACTCTAAAGAAGCATAGCATTTATATAAGATTTAAAAAGGGGTAAACTTTTTTAATGATATCTCCCTACACAATTTTTACCTTTCATAAGCAATGGAAGGGAGATGAGAAGGCACCAATATTTACTTAGGTCCAGTTATGTGCCAGGTACTTTATATCACTTAATTAATACATTCCTTTATTCTTTCTGTAACAAATAATTTTGAGAGCTTTCACATAACAAAAATAATAGTATTGTGATACAAAAAAACAGACATATTTTATATATTCAAGGAGGGTATATATGTTCCAGTGGAAAACCAAGATACTAGCCAAATTCATAATTTCAAACAATGCTGGAATAGATGTAATTTTATCATTAACAGGCCTTTAAAGTAGCATTTTGTACACTATTCATAAGTTGGTAAGTTAAGGAATGTGTCCAAATCTACAAGATTATAAAGGTCTGCAGGTGTTGCCTTATAACCCTTGTGGGGGGAGGGGACACCATCTACATTGACTATAATACACCTGAGGCTCCAAGGGTTTTGTATTATCACCTGCATGACTATATGCATAACTTTGAGCTAGAAAGGATTTAGCCTTAGTTTATCCATATTTTACTTATTACTGTAGTTATCCAGAATAACCTTATCTGAAATGTGTTTTTTTTTTCTTCAAACCCATTGAATAATATTTCAGTGAGCATTCTCACTGCTGTGACCCAAAGTATCTGACCACCACAACTTAAAGGAACGAATGTTTATTTGCTTACAGTTCTGAAGGTTTCAGTCCATGTTGGGTCAGGTGAAGTCTGCAGAGCTCAGGGCATGATGGCAGAAAGCTGAGAATGATCATAGGGACTCTGCTCTCATATCACGGAGGCTAGAAGCAAAGAGAGAGCAAGGGGAGAAGGGATATATAATGCCCAAAGCCACACCCCCAAAGACCCCTCCTCAGCAACCAGGCTCTGCCTCCAACATTGCCGCTGTCTCTCTCGGTCAATATTCTCACTGCTTTAATCCAAAACAAGTGACCACACAACTTAGAGGAAGGAAGATTTATTTGCTCACAGTTTTTGGAGATTTCGGGTCCATTCCATGTAAGGCCAGCATCTACTGATCTCAGGGCATAGTGGTGGGAAGCAGAGAGAAGAAGAGAGCAAGGGCTCTACTCTCACATCATAGAGGTCAGAAACAAGAGTACAAGCAAGAAAGGGGATCAAAGACAAAAGCACAGTCCCTAAGGCCACACCACCGGGGGACCCACCTTCTCCAGCCACACCCCATCTGCCTAGGTTACTGCCCAGTAAACCCATCACAATGGATTTATACACTGATAAGGTTACAACCCTCATGACTTAGTGAAATCAACTTTGAACCTTAATACATGAGCCCTTCAGGGGCCATTCTATATCTAACCACAATAGATGCCTTGTCCCCATGAAGTCTATGGGGATATTCTAAATCCAAACCATAACAAATATGGAAGGCAAGATAAAATGGTCACCAGCTAAACAGTGCCCTGAGATATAATTCCCACTCAATTAATAAATAATAGCGTGCTTGAGGTATATAAGCAGCACAGTAAAGATGTTTCCTGGCCTCACAGAATTTCCAGTAGACCAGGAAAACAAATGGAAATGAAATTATACCACAATGCACTTAGAAGGTCTTTTATTGTTATCAAGGAATTTTTATTTGCTTTTCCTAGCATCCATATTAGTTCTCAGATAGAAACTTGGCAAAGTAGCCAGAATGCTTGGATAAAGAAATTTAATGGGCAGTGGCGGAACTCTGCCAGTTTTAGGATATAGTAGTGCCATATAGATCCCAACATTTAGGATGGTTACTTTAGCAATATAAGGACACATAAAGGAAACTCCAACTCTGGAAATTCAATTGTAGAAGGTTTTTATAAAGGATCAACATGAAGCAATAAGTTCTTCTATGATGGTGGAGAATTTTTTTAAAGAAAGAAATAAATTCAGAAAAGCACATGCTATTTGGAAGGAACACAGAAGTCTCCTTTTCCTTCCCAGTTGCAGCTTCTGTGTGGAGAGTAACAGTAAATTTCCCTTACTTTTTCACTGAAATATAAATGAACATTTTTACATAGCTCATTTCTCAGCTCTTTTTAATTAGAATCAGAATAGAAGAATGGGTATCTCAGGCTTAGTAATTTGATATAGAACTTTCACCTCCAGGTCAGTGGTAAGTGAAACACATTTACATATTTTTAAGTGGATTTATTGCACTTGAAGGGAGCCCAGTTTTAATCCTTGACACCAGAACACTTTATTGCCAGAAAGCCCACAGGCATTCAAACATTGATCAGGAAGTAACAGAGAAAAAGGTTTCAGTTTCAACTGCTTCTCAGTGTTTAACTTCCTTTACAAGATCTTCTTAAATTGTTTTAATTAATCCTAATTATGATTCTATTTTTAAAGACTGATATCTATCTGATGACAAGCTGGATATGGACCAATAAGCTAGGCTTATTTTAATTCAGAATATGAGCTATCTAGTTGCTTAAAAAATAATTATCCATATCAGAAAAATCAAGGAATCTACTATAGCACCCCCTCTGTGCTAAGGGGAAAAAGGAATGAGTGATAGAAATTATATTACAAATTTCAGTAATAGGGATATGGCTTTTACAATTAGAAAACAATAGTGCTAGTTACACTGATCTCAGCATCATGGAAAATTAGAAGTTACTAATTCTGGATTGCGTGCCCAATTAACACCCCTAGAAATGACCATAATGGATTCAACCCTGTCCAATTCCCCGGCCTCCAAGGCAACACATCCATGGCAACAGCTAAGCATCGTGACCATTTCTTAACTGTGAAAAAATAATGATTTATTAACTTCCTTTAATACAGTCTTATATTAGGCAATACAAAAATACAAACACACAAATTCAATTCTATCACCATTGATTGTATATATACTCTATCAGATATATTAACAGGAAATAGACATATAATAATAAATAAAACACAATACCTAGGTCTTAGCTCCCAAGTATTCTGAATGCAGAATTTGGGGAGAGGACCAGCATGCTGATTTCTTACTAGGGACGTGGGCCCAAAGAGCAGGAGTGAGGGACAGTGGGATCAAATAGGGAAGGAGGAGAAGTTAAAGGAAGAATTAATGAATCGGCCACCACCATGGAGAAGTGATGTCCCATCCTGCCAGACTTTATAATGGGTCTCAGAATCATTCACCTAGAAGTTAACAGAGAGAGGATCTTCTCTGTTGGCTCCTGCTTTAAATTATGACCTCGTGGACATGAATGTCCCCTCACTCCCAGGTTGCATATATGAGACTGAGATGGGGGTGCCACACTACAGCATCAGTAGCCTCAGAGGACACTGTCAGACTCATCTGCATGAGCCTGCTCAGAACCTTGGCTGACTAGAGGATGCAGCAGAGCCTAGAGGAGATGAGGCTGAGTGGATATGGAAGGTGAGGAGGAGGTTTGTGGTACCCTCTGCCCTGACAGTGCTTGACCATTCAGTGCCTCCCCAAGGAGACATACCTCTGAGGAAATGAAGTTGAAGGCAAGGAAAATAAGATATTTTAAATTTAAAGATGAATCTTTTCAGAATTATTTTATAGAATAGATAGATAAAGATCAAATAGATGGGCTTTGGTACTTGGGAGCCTGAGACAGGAGGATGGTAGGTTCAAGAACAGCCTCAGCAACTTAGGAAGACCCTTTTTCAAAAATAAAAAGATAAATATGGCTGGGTTACAGTTTGGAAGAAGAATGACCTGGGTTGAACCCCCAGAACCAAAACAAATAAAGAAATCCAGAAATATGGGTTTTAGACTTAAATAAATTATGGTTTGAATGTTTTCTCTAATTCTTACTTATTGTGTGGCCTTTTACTCAAAGTTTTCTCATCAGTGGAAGGGTGGTAAAATAGCTTCTATTTGCATGTTAAATGAGATCATTTATGAGTAGCATCTAGTCCACAGTCCTGAAAAGGTAGCACATCAACAAAAAAATTATTAGCTACTATACAAGGTGATGATTGACAACCTTCTCTTTTCTTATTTTCACCTGTGTTTATGCACCAAATGATACCATGAAGCATAACACATCTTTAATATGACTTGAGGATTCATACGGTAGGAATAACTGTTCTCATAGCACTAAAAACTGAAAAATAAAAATAAGGAAGCTCTATTTTGTCTCAAGTCTTCTATCAGAGTTCAAACTAGGAATTGTTTTAACCTTCATTTTTAATTCACAAAGTTTCTCTAAGCTCCACTTTATGAGAAGAGGCCGGTGAATAATTTTGCTCACTAATTGTTTAACTAACTGTTTAAAAATTTAAGAAAAAAAAAAAACCTTGATGTTTTGCTAAGCTGTTTCTTGAAACCTCAGTGACCTTGAATGCATGGTGTTTACAGGCTGAGGACTCCCTGAAGCTCAATAGAAACGTTGAGATCTTAACCTACACAACAGAACAGGATCAGGCAAGTCACTGTGCTGAGATACCACTTGGGGCCAGATTTTAATAGCTGACAACTCATAATGGATTGACAAAAGCAAAACATCATTAACTTGAATCTACAAAGTCGACATTTCCATATGCAAATAGGAGTAAGCACATATGTGCTTGTGTACAAGTCTCATTGCTTGTTTAGTTGTCTGTATGTCCTTTTGGATGCTCTCCTTTGTCTTTAAGATCCCAGTGGACAGGAACCACGTCTGGTAGCCCACTTAGCGAAACAACAATAGGTGCACAGATTGGGGCCTCACTAACTTTTTTTTTATGGTAATGATGGTGATATTGTTGATTTTCTCTCTCACATGAGTAAGATCTACTGAGTAATGTGGGCACCCAGAAATAAAAGGATAGCCATGAATAATGTTTGAGCAGTGGGATATGAAATTTACCGTATGTTTATACAACAAGAACAGACCGAACTGACTCGAAGTCTGTGATTGCTGAAAAGGGCACCCACCCTAATTTCCCATGTATTAGTTAAGTTCATAATATCAATTGTTACAAAGATATTTCCTTCATTGCAAGCTGGGAAATTCTTTCATATTTATTAGGAGAATGACAAGGCTGTGAAATTTCACTTTTTTTTGCAAATCTTAATTCAGTGGCATAAAAAATCATAGATAGACTGCCCACCTAATTCTGGCCCATGGGGAAACTATTTAACCTCTAGCATTAAATTGTTCTATAGACTCATGTGGATAGGATCAACAGATGATACAAAGTGCTATAAAAACTTAAGTCATTGTTATCCTCCAAAACATATCCTTTGGGCTGGGCTTGGGTGACTTTAGGAAATAGCCAATTATACTATTTCCTTTATGAAGATATCATCTTGGACTTATTGTTCAGTGTGCCTGTGAACACACCACGAGGCTCTGCGGCGTCTCGAGATTCCTTCCTCTTTGCTGTCTTTCTCCACGTTTCCTAGTGATCTGCCCTTTCCTGCCTTGTCTTTCCCTTCTGTTGTGTATACAAATGTTGTGCGTTAAGATCAAGAGGTGGACACCTGGTTTTCTTCTGAGTTCTATCACTCACTCATAAAGATTTTGCTCTGGGCATCACAGCTGGCATTCTCTCCATTCTTTGCCTTCCTACATAGGAAAGAATGATGAAGGCTTAAAGTCTCCAATCCTGCTTCCTATCTACCTCACATCCTCCTGTTACCAAAGGGGAAACACATGTTTTTCAAACTCAATTTCTGCTGATGAAAATTTTGTTCAATTTCACAGCTTGACTTCAGAATTTTCCCAAGTGATGGTAAATTCCATTCCCTTGCCAAACAAGGAAATAATCTACAAGTATGTTTGGAAGGAAAACTTAGAAATTCCCCCTCAAGGTTTAACATCAGATAAATACAAGAAAGAAAAGAATTTGTTTTGCCAGCTTCTCTGTCATTCAAGATACCAACATGCTTAATGATTGCAAATTTGGGGAGAATATTTAACATAGATCGATGGAATATATTAAGTTACCAAAATGTTAACTTTGAAGTACAGATATTTCCAGCAATGGTAGTATTTGAGTGCTGAAAAGACAGAGATAGAAGTGAATCTTGCATGTGGCTCGGGTTTGAATGTGTATTTGTTGAATCTATTATAGTAGGAGAAAGTGCTCAACTAGATTTTCTCCCTCTCATGCTATTATTATATTATCTTGCTTAAAACATTTTTGAATAACTTATCTTTCCTTGCAAAAGTTTATTTCCTTGATGGTTACCTAAATCACTGTAATTCCAAGTTCCTTTTCTTTCCTTAGCCTAACGCCGGGCAGATTTCTAAAAAAAAAGCCTTTCTAGCCTTTCTATAGGTCACTTTCATTAAAGGTGTCATAAAAAATTAATGACTTGTAACAGGTAGGGAAAACATGAATCAGGAGAGGTGGACTAGAACCTTATTTCCCAGCAATGCCACAGGAAGCCTCCATGTTCTTTGGGTTTTTATTTCTGTGTTCAGCTCCATACAAGTAAACTACCCCCCCACCCCGCAGTCCTTTCCCAGACACCACACCTGGGTGTCAAGAGCTGGTACTGAGGGCAACAAAAGGCAGGAGAAAGACCTTTCTCCCTGGAAAGGGTTTTGGAAGTGAGCTAGTTTATTTAATCCCCAGGCAAACCTGTAGTAAAGCTAATCAGAATGAGAGACACAGCTTCCTACATAGGAGCAAGGACTGTGAGAAATTGTTTTTCAGAGTGTTTTATAGCCAAACCCCTTCAAGGGTAAGAAAGAGCTCTCCAACCAGGGGCACAAATATTCAAGGAGAGCTTGTTTGTTTTATGGTTATTTTTATCCCACAATAAACAGCTTAAATTTGCAGACTATACTTTTTGACTATAAAGTGGGTTATTTCTCAAGATGCTGGTGCTTTCCCATAACAGATGGAATAAATAGAAGAAAATGCTGAGAATACACCACTGAAGTTCTGATTTATTCAATCATTAACAAAAAGAAGTGCAATTTCAATGGTAATAGAATGAAAACCCAACTGTTTCTGCTTTCCTTCTGAAAAGTTGTTTTCTATGGAGAACGCCACTCTTAGGCAAACACCTATTTAAACCTCAATAATGTATAATCTTAACTTTAGGCAGCCTGGTCGCAAAGGTTTGGTAATTTGTAATACCTCTGCAACTAGAGGTGAAATATTAACTTTCAATAATATAAGCAGCCTCTGTAGTACCAATAGAGGGGGAAAAGGTTACATTATCTGCAGGAAAGATGTAAAACACTTTGCAACTTGGCTTCCAATGCTTCTCAAGGCAGGCACTTTGCAGCTTGTTAGAGGAAACACAGTCCATGCATAACCTTTGAAGGCTTGGCACTAAGTAGACAGCCAATCAGTTCAGTGTGTCTTTCTCAGGACACAATTAAGAAGGAGGGAAACAAATGACATTTAAGTGCAACAATGCTTAAAATAGCATCAGGGAGGGTACTTCCCTGTTGGAAACCACACTACTTGCTTCTTGAAACAATTGTTGGAATATAACAAAGCCAAATAAAACACTTCTGTGAGTTATAAGACATGCAGAAAACCTAAAATCAAAAGAATCCACAACATATACACATGTATAAAAAGTCCATGAATAGATACACACCCCGGGTGCACACACAGAATATATAAGGTGAGACATGTACCTGTTTTGTTTGCATATCACAATAAACTTGTAAGATATAAAACTTTGAACACAAATGTGCTTAAACTTTCCTAAGAATCTGAAGTCCTTGAGCTGGCTAGACTAACAGAATTAACCGAATATGGAGACTGGAGCTTGCTCTCTTGTTAATCCATGGTGTGACCTTGGCTAACTCATTTTTTTAATCTCCAAATATTTATTTTATTGTGTGTGTGGAATTTAGAAATTGGACTTCAAAATGATTTATAAAGAGGTTCATGACAATTTTAACATTTTATAATTTTAAGCTTTTCCGCGCGCGCGCGTGTGTGTGTGTGTGTGTGTGTGTGTGTGTATGTGAGTGTGTGGTACTAGGGATTAAACCCAGAGGCACTCTACCACCAAGCTACACCCCCAGACCTTTTTATTTTTATATTCTGTTTTTGAAACAGAGTCTCACTAGGTTGCTGAGGCAGGCCTAGAACCTGTGATCCTTCTGTCTCAACCTCCCAAGTACTGGGGTTACAGGGTGAGCCACCATGCCCAGTTTGTTTGTTTTCAATTATTTCTTTTAAATCTATTATTAATAAAAGAACTCAAGATAGAGTTTTATTTATAACATGTGGCCACCTGTATCTAGCTAAAGAGACATGTTTATGATAGAAACCCATCAGTTTTGTCCTTTATTATCTCTAGATTATATCAGATGGAAAGTTCTCCAGTAGCAAGATGGCAGTTATAAACTATTATGTCTGAAACGAAAATCCAATTAAACTATTTTCTGTTAGTTTTTGGAGTTTTGTTTTGTTTTTTGCTTGTTTGTATGTTTGTTTTTGAGACAGGGTCTCACTATGTTGCCCAGGCTGGTCTTGAACTGGAATCAAGTTATTCTCCCATCTTAGCCTCCCAAGGAATTGGGCAATTAAACCATTTTATAGGAGACCTCATTTATTAGACTCACCTCTCTCTCACTTACCCCTCTCTTTCTTCTTTTGTCTTTATCCTTATTTAATTCCTGAAACTTTAGACATAGAATGAATCTCCATGATAGTTTTCCCAAGTGTCTTAACAAAGCTATCTATATACACAGCCTGGTTAAGCATTTTAAGTCTACATGTTCTGAAAGTGCATGTGGCTTCTCTTGTCCTAATAATGTAAGCAGACAACGACAACATTATTGCTCAAACCAGCAAGGTCTTTTAAACTGTGCTGCCTGTTTCCTTTTTCCATGCACGGAATAGCTGCAGTTATTTTTAAACCTCGTTAGCTCTCTGCACACACACTATCATGCCTATCTTCTAGAGCAGGTGTGTGTTGGTTGGGGTTTGTTTACAATGGCAGGGCTTGATTGTAAAAGCCCCGTATTATGAATAAACCAATGCCTGAAATGAAGTGAAACCTTGATTTATTTGGGGAGGACTGTTTTCCAGGGCTGCAAATCATATTTTGGTATTCATTTACCTTTGCATTCTTTGTGAGCCACCAGCACTGAGGCTGACGAATGGGAATCAAATGAAGTGTGCTAAGTGCTTCTGCTGGAGGGCTTCATCTCCCCACATGCCGGGCTGTGATTTATCTCTGCAATACATCACCTAACTTATTTTCCTTTACTTATTTTATTTAGTGTTGTCACAAATAATATCAATTGGCCATTGACTATGAACCCTAAACAGTAGTAAATTAATGAAATAAGCTACACCTACAGAACTCATCTGTCCCCAATTTGATTAGAGCCACTCTGGTTGCACCAAGTCATTTACTATAGATGAACCTCATTTATTAGACAAGCGGCTTCGTGAGTTCTTTGTAAATTGTTATGCATAGTATTTGCAGTGATTTTAATGAAACACTTCAAGCCGGCTCTTTTGTATCTCAATCACTAAGAGTATTTTATGCTTGTGGAACAGGCATGTGCAGTCATCCTGTGACTTTAGTCTAAATGACTCCATCTGAAACACTTGTGCATCGGTTGGAAGGGAAGTTCTTTCTTTTTATTTTGGGGGAGACGATAGAGACAGGAAAGGGGCACAGGGCATCTTTTGTAAGGTGTTGCAGGAGCTGTGGTTGAAGATCTCTCCGTCTCTGCCCATCATTCCCATTCTTGTGTCTGTTCGCAAGGCTAGCATGGATGGCTTTTTAAAACCATCTGAACCACGCCTATAGATAATATTGTATAGACCATGTTTCTTTGTAGTGGTTTTAACAGAGAGGCCAAACATGTTCCTTACTTACCTCAAGGTAAATAAGGGTTGTAAATAAAAAAAATGAGAAACATAAGTGAGTTCAATACAAAACAAGGTGACAGTCTCTTAGCACTGGGGAAACTGCCACAAAAGCAGGAAAATGGAAGAGGATGACATAAGGAACATGTCCCCAGAGGGGAGACAAGGACAGAGTAAGATGGGCATTTTGTACCACTGAGGTGCAAGTCAGAAGAGCAGAATGGAGGGACAGAAGGTCATGGCGAATGAGATACGAACATTCCTGGGAAATGTCTGCATGAGACAAATGAGGAATAAAAATTGGAAACATTTGGAAGGGCTTCTTTTTCCTGCCCATAAATGAAGGTGGGTGGTGGTGATGTAATGCAGAGTCAACCTCTATGTCTTTGCGAAACACATATGCCCTCCTCATGAATCCACTGTGGTCAATATCTGATTAAATAGCTGTAAGACAATCATAGCAAAGTTTAATGTTTAAAGTTAAAAGCATATGCAATAGACCTGTTTTACTGAAGAATCTGATGCATACCAACACCTCAAACCCTCGTGAGTTTTCAAAGAAATCTGGAGCCCTAAATTACTAGTGCTTATAAACTGGAAATAAGAGCATTTAGATATCTCTGGCCCATAGATTCTGTTAATAAAGTTTCCCAAGAGTTATTTAATAATTTTTCCATATATTGTTGTTACTAATTAAAATATGGTTCTTTATTTTTAATAAAAAACCAACATGTTCATTGTAAAAATCTGCTAGTAAAAGAGAACATAAAAGGAAGGAAGAAAGAAGAGAAGGAAAGGAGGGAAGGAGGGAGAAAGAAAGAAAAAGAAAGGAAGCTTTGCTGTTCATTCATGTATTTATTCTTATTATTAAGTTATTTTTACACTGTATTTTATAACATTTAGGTACAATGTAACATTTAGTTTGAAGAAAAAAAGAGTTGGAAGACATTAGATAAAATGCATCCAGGTCCACATGTCCCAAAGTGAGTTTCGTGACCAAATGCTATCTTGGTCAAAAGTGCTTAAGAAAGAACTGAAACTCTAAATACTTGATGTTCACAGTGCTCATAATAGAGGTTCCGAGAAGCTGAGAAGCTCTGCAGGAAAAGGAAGTATTTGAGCTTGTTTTAATTTGCATTTCTAAAGCACACATGACTAATTTTTTTTTCACATAGCTCATGTTCATGGACAAGGGCATCAGCGTTCCATGGAAAATATTTTGGGGAACGCTGCTCTCAACATTATTGCAGAACAAAGTCTAACTCTTTTAGAGATTATAGATAGGAAAACATGTCCATGGAGTAGAACCCACAAGAAGAGTAAAGTTTATCAAGGGATTTCTTAACTCTGAAGTCTTCAGATATGATTGATGAAGGAATGAAATTCTCGTTTGGGGAGTTCCCAAACTTCAGATATATTTTAATCTTTTCCATAACTGAACTTGAAATTGCAAGCTCAGCTTTTAGGATGCAGTAGCGTCGTACAAAAGAGAAAGAAAAACACTAAAAGAAACTCTGCAGGTTCAGATACTCATGTATAGCAACACTTTTTTTTCCCCATTTTAAAGTTGTAGACATCCTGCATAACAACCCCCTTTGGTATCTGAATTCATCCTCCTCTATACCCATCAAACTGCTGAAATCTCCCTGTCTAAAATTAGCATGATGTTCTGTCCTTCTATTTTTCAGATTCATTTCCCTGGATTGCTCTGAGGCTCGAGAGCGTTGATCTCCTTGAATGTGTTCTTGCCTGGTACTCTGTTCCATGCTAATCCCCCACCTCGCCAATTACTCTTGGTCAGCTTCTTGATCCAGTGATTTCACTGTTCCTCTCATGCCACAAAGCCCAGCTGCCAACCAGGTGCCTGCTTCCCTCCTTATCTGTTCTTTTAGAATTCATGCTGTCTCTGTCTTTCAGCTATCACCTCCAAAACTATGCCTTCCCAGTGTATATACCTCTGTAGCTCAAGAGCCACCTTTGTATTTCCAAACATGCCAGAATATTTTCTCTCAAATAACCTTCTGAAAGCCAGGCATAGTAGCGCATGCCTGTAATCCCAGTGCTAGGGAGGCTGAGACAGAAGGATCACAGATTCGAGGCCAGCCTCAGCAACTTAGTGAGACCCTCAGTAACTCAGGGAAACATTGTTACAAAATAAAATAGGGCTGGAGGTATGGCTTGGAGGTAGAATGCCCCTGGGTTCAACCCCCAGTACCCACCTCCCCCATGCACAAAATAACCTTCTGATATACCCAGTTTAATAAATTAATTCCAAACTCACCCTCTATTCTAAACTAACTCCATTTAATAATGACTTTTTTGCTCTAGGGAGCAATACCATTTTTTTCACTTTAAATACAAGTTAAAAATAAAATGCTTATTTTAGTATAAATTAAACAAAACCCAAAATATGTTTTAACAGTGCCTTGTGTATACTGGCCATCCCCTTGTTTATAAAATTCTATACAACACATATCAGCCATTTATTAATCCCTTAGAATCTGCCGCTACAGTGTATGAGCAATGGATATAAAATCAATCACCCTTCAAGAACCTAGCTATTTAACCCAAGAAGTAGGACTATAAACACAAAGTTGAAATAACATAATTTTAATGCCACAAGTACAAGATGCAGAAGTTGTTATGAAAGGAGAATAGAGGGAGCCCAGAGACGGATGAGAATGTGGAAAATATTAGAAAAGCTTTCATTGGAGTGACAACATTTGAGATGGGTCTTGAAGGGTGGGTTGAAAGTGATATGGGGAATAATGGTATTTCAGGCCTATACATGTTTATGGGTTATTTAAAAGAATGGCAAAAATTTTGATGTGCCACTGTGGGGGACAGGGTTTATTAAACTTGAGGTTTGGAGGAGATGTTAAGGGATGAGGCTAGAAAGATGTTGAACCTAGCTTACTATGGACCTTGAATGATTTGCTAAGGACTTCGGATTGACCCTGAAGGTCGAGGAGATGGTCAGAACTTAAGCAGAATAGCTCACAGTCATGTCTATATGTTAGAATGATCAAGCTGATAATAAAGAGGAGGAAAAAGAGAGGATGGGGTAGAGGATACGGTCACAGTCTCCTACCTAGCTTTCCTGACTTCAAGTTCTTCTGTACTTAATTTTTTTTTTTTTTTGCGCTACTGGGGATTGAACCCAGGGGCTTTCTACCTCCTAGCTACACCCCCAGCCCTATTATTTAATTCTTTATTTTGAAACAGGGTCTCACTAAGTTGCAGGTGTCCTCACTTAAGTAGCTGAGGCTGGCCACGAACCTGCGATCCTCCTGTCCCAGCCTCCCAAGTACTGGGATTACAAGCATGCGCCATCATGCCCAGCTTCTGTACTTAATTCTAAAGGTCCTGGGTGACTTTATGGTACTTTATTGCTTAAAAACCTTTCAGTAACTATGTTTTTCTTATTGCATCAAAATCAAACCCTTCTGCCTGACTTTTATTTCCTTCATATTTACTGAAGGATTTGTTATCCCCCATGTTCATATTAAACATTTTAATAAAGCAATTTAAATAAATGGTCTTATAACAATGCCTGATAGAGTGATGCTTTGTGAAATTAAAGCTGTATAAAAGCGTAGCGTGCAATGAGCAGTAAATCCTAGTGGAGCCAGGATGGGAAGCCAGTCTGTTGGCCTCCAGATCTTCTAGAACCTCTGTTATTATTCTCTCTCAGGTGTACCTTCCGTCCTGGCATTTGAAATCTGCACTGATCTCCTAACGCACACGTTCTAATATGACTCAAGTCCCATGGGCATCAGATCTGTGTTCTCACCAGGTATGTCTCCTGACCCTCACTTACAATGAGCTCTCAGTGCCCTTGTGCCATGGTCCATGCTGGTCCCTTGGCATGCGTGCGTGCACATCCTTTTCACTGTAACTTAGGTTAAAATTATTCTATAACACATTTCCTGGAAACGTGTGGTAGAACGAGTACCTGGAATGCTTGAGGCCCTGGATTCAATTCTCAGCACCTGAAAAATAAAAATAAAATGAAATATAAAAATTTTAAAAACCCAATTCCTGTCTATTAGAATAATAATTATATCTTCAATTGGGTTTGCAATTTCTATGATATGTACTGTTATTCTGGGTAATCTATAAATCTATGAATATCTATAATGCAATTTATCTGAATTCTAATTCCCACATAAAAGGAAAAGAGACCAATATGCTAATATTTCAAAAATTTGCCAGGCATGGGGGTACACACCTGTAATCCCAGTATTTGGGAGGCTAAAATAGGAAGATTACAGATTTGAGGCCAGCCTCAGCAATTTAGCAAGACTCTCAGCAACTTAGTGAGACCCTATTTCAAAAAAGGCAGGGCTGGGCGTGTAGTTGTGAGGTAGAATGCCCCCAGGTTTAATCCGCATTACCAAAACAACAACAACAACAAATAATAATAATAATAATAATAATGCTAAACAATTAAAACTTTGGGACTAGATTCCCATAGAATCTGTGCTGACAATGATTTTTAAATTAAAGTGTAGTATCTTAAAAGTTATTTGAAATTTTAAGCCTTCTTATTAAGAAAAAATATTGAAGATAAATACAAATGTAATTTGCATGGTTTTAGTCTTTGGAGAATTAGACAGCATTAAATTCAAGATACCCTTAATCATTGTATTATTTAGTCTTTGTAGCCTCTAGTTTTAAAGAAAAAGGAATATGAAGGAAAAATTTAATGCTTATTTACATTATTTTAGCCATTAAATGCCAGTAATTATGTCAGCCATTAAGACATTTGAAAGTGGTGACTTGGGCATAGTGAAGAGAATTGTTTCCTTTAAAGAAAACAAACAAGTGTATTCATAACTAAAGTGAAGAAAATCTGTCTGGGAAAACAAAATACTATGAATTCATATGACATTTTGCACCATTTCAATCTAATGCTCAGGTGACTTTACCAATAATATTTATTCTAAACAACTGCACAAATAAATAGCTGACTTCTCAATATTAAATAATTCTCATTCTGGTTTTTACAAAATTTCCAACGATTCCTGTTTTCCACATTTCTCCAACTTTAGGATAAGATATTTAAAATGCAATCTGTAGATCTTTGTAAACAACAGAGCTCATTCACTCAGCTGCAACTAGCAGGTGTTGCTAAATTTGGCATATTCAACTGGAATAAAAAAGACAAATAACAGTTAAAAGTTAGAATCTTAACACAATTGCTGCTGTTTTACGCCTTGCATTAGTTTGCTAGAGCTGCCTTAACCAAGTACTGCAAACTGTTTGAAACTTAATGACTCACAGTTCTGAAATCCAAATTCAAGGAGTTGTGGAACTGATTCCTTCCCAGAGCTACCAGAGCTCTTTCTGGTTTTCAGATTTCCATCTTCTTGCCTCCTATCTGTATCTGTCCTCAGATTTTCCCTTTTTGCATGGACACTAGTTGTATTGAATTAGGGCAAACCCTACTGACCTCATTTTAATTTGATTACTTCTTAAAGACTCTGATTCCAAATAAGGTCACATTTGTAGGTACCAGGGGTTAAGACTTTAACATATGGATTGGGGAAGAGGCACTATCCAACCCACAGCAAGAACTTTCCTCATTTTTATTAGAAACATCATTTAAAATTTTACTAATTTTTGCATAAAGCCTGTAAGTAACATAAACATGCATTAGGAACAATAGATGGTTTTTCAAAACTATACACACTTCAAATAATAAAGGAAATACTCAAATGTTAAGCTTTTAGGTTTAGGATTTTTGTTTGCTTGTTCTTTTTTGTTGTTGTTGTTTTGTTTTTTATTTTGGTTTGGTTGGTTGGTTACTGTGGATTGAACCCGGGGGCATTCTACCTCTGAGCTACACCCAGCCCTCCCTTTTTTTTTTTTTTTTTTTTTTTGCGGTACCGGGGATTGAACGCAGGGGCGTTCTACCTCCGCGCCACGCCCCCGGCCCTATTTTTTCTATGCTTTATTGTTGAAACCGGGTCTCACGAAGTTGCGGAGGGCCTCGCTAGGTAGAGAGAGAGAGAGAGAGAGAGAGAGAGAGAGAGAGAGAGATTGATCGCACGCGCATGCGCGCTGAGGCTGGCCGCGAACCCGGATCCTCCGGTCTCCACCTCCCAAAGTACTGGGATTACAAGCGTGCGCCACCACGCCCGGCTTCAGCCCTCCCTTTTTATGCTTTGTTTTTAAACCGGTTCTTTCACTAAGTTGCCAAGTTGTCTTCATTAAGTTGCTGAGGCTGGCCTGGAACCTGCAATCCTCCTGTCTCATCCTCACAAGAACTAGGATTTAGGAGTGGTGTATCACCATGCCAGGTTAGGTGGTTGTTTGTTTTAATTTTGACACTAAGTTCAAATGAACAATAAATTATGAAGTAACTACACATTTTTAATGATCCAGGAATTGAAAAGTGACTCAACACTGCTATTCAAATTCATAGACAAAGTAGACAAGTGCCTACAGTGTGTGATCCCTGCCAGCAATTCCTTACATCTTCAAATCTGCACACTGCTTTTTCTAGCTAATATCTGATTCCACCGAAAAAATTGTATCTCACTCAAATGCACGTTTCAGAAAGTAATGTGAAATCAAGCCAATTGTTAGTAACAAAATTGTATTGAGAATAACCTTGATAGATTTCTTCTAACCAGTAGTCCTTCAACATGCACTAGCACAAACCCCAAGTGTCTTAGTGCATTTTCTGCTATAACAGAATGCCACAGACAGATGAATTATAAGCAATAGAAGTGTATTTGGCTTATGGGGAGGGGGCTTTCTAGCTGCCTCACAACATGACAGAGGGCATCTTGTGGCAAGAAAACATGTGAGAGCAAAAGAGAAGAAGCCAGAAAATATGTGTACTCAAGATGAGTCACTCCTACTATAAGTAGAGTAATTCCTTCATGAAGGTAAATACTTGTGTCTTAATTACCTCTTCAAGGTCCCACTTCCAGATACCATCACAGTGCAATTGAATTTCAGTGTGAGTTTTGGAGGGGACATTCAAACCATAACAATAGCTAAGCATCTCTCTCATACATCTAGGACTTCTTACAGTAAGCCCAAATGCACCAACATCTTTTGCCTGAATTGGAAATTGAAATTGGGTCTTAACCGGATGTAACCTTAATTCCTTTATTTAGCAAAAAATTAATGGGGTTCTAAACAGTGTAGGAGGTGTTTGAGGTAACTTAGTAAGGGGGGAATAATGCAGTCTATGTAGGGTGTATCTAGAGAGATGTAGACGTGCCTTTTATGTGTCTTCCTCCAATTTGTCATTTATACAACATCCAGAATGACTCTTTCAAAGATAACTCTGATATTATAACTTTCTACTTAAACCATTTTCAAAATTTTCAGTTGTTCTTGATTAACATCCAAAAGCCTTGATGTAGCCTTCAAACTTCTGTGTGATCTAGTTCCTACTTGACTCTGCCACCTCCAAGAGGAATGAGGTAGAAATGAAAAGAGTATACCTTGACTGCTGATAAAGCTTAAATTAAAGTGGAATAGCTTGAATTTCATTGGACACTTTTTAAGGGGTAGAGAATTTGACGCCTAC
Organism: Glis glis; assembly: GCA_004027185.1. Lineage (NCBI taxonomy): Eukaryota > Metazoa > Chordata > Mammalia > Rodentia > Gliridae > Glis > Glis glis. Next base: position 18,568 of record PVJS01006095.1, on the reverse strand, counting down.
CTATAAAATTCATAAAATATCATTTAGTATAAGCAACATTTTCCAAGTGCATTCAATGGCAAGCTAATTCCATAAAAGGCTTTTCAACAGCATGATACACAGTCACAGAGTTTGACTGTAAATATTTACTGCTTCTTAGAGATTCATAATGCATATTAAGAACTCCCATTTAGAATGCTAAGAAGTCTTCTAGTAAAGAAATCTGTTAGCCAGGCATGGTGGCGCACGCTTGTAATCCCAGTACTTGGGAGGCTGAGACAGGAGGATCTGTGTTCGCGGCCAGCCTCAGCTACTTAGTGAGGTCCTCGGCAACTTAGTGGGACCCTGTTTCAAAATAAAAAATAAAAAATAAAAAATAGGACTGGGGGTGTATCTCAGAGGTAGAATGCCCCTGGGTTCAATCCCCAGTACTGCAAAAAATAAAAAAAAAATCTGTTTAACAAATCCCTTTCTTTCACCAGAATACCTAACATTACTTAGGAGTACTTTCTGGGAAATACTCTTCTAAGTTATAATAAGTTGGTTCCATTTCTTTATCTTTTTCCTCATAATTAAAGGTGTTAAGATGGAAAATCTCATTCTGTGTTTTTATTTATCTCAAAAGAAAGCCCGAGGCCTTATCTTTTGAGGTTTCATAAACCTCCTGTTTGAAAATTGGTATATAAAATTAAGATTCTTGTCCCCCTCTCTATGAGATTTATTTAACTTTGGATAATTGAGTTATCAATACACATGGACTTGTAGGATCATAAGTGGCCACATAATTCCCACCTAGAATTCCTATAGCCTTATCATAATTTTATAGATGAGGAGTCTCCAAACATTTTTAGCCCAGTATCTGTGTATTTACTTATAAATAATATACCACTATGCTTTCAAATCACTTTATAAAACATATCCTAAAATAGAAGCTTTCAAGATTGAGGTAAAATAAATTTAACAAGAGGTCCTAACATTTTCTTTCCACTAGTCAATGAATCATTTTGCATACTCCCTAGATTACATGCATACAATATGTTTCACCTTAGAGATAATTACTATAACTATCACTGGCTAGTGCTCACAAGGAAATGCGAAAGCCTAGGAGGCCTAATCAGGACTAAGTCAAAGTGTTGGAAGGCTTACTGTTTGACTCAGTTGCTTTTTATTGGATATGGCCTGTTTAGCTGAGTAGAGAGAACTGAATGTGGAGGCTTAGGAGAAGACATTGGAATGCAGACAAATCATTTTTCTTGATGAACTTTGTGTTAGGATCAAGATGGCTCATAATTTACTTCCACGTGATACTAGATGGAACTTTATCTTTCTTAATTTGGCAGAGACCTAGGAGGACATGGTAGCAAAAGGAGATGGTCCTCCTAGAGGAACAAACTGTGTAGGCTGTTTGATTACTTAGAGCATGAATCTACCAGGAGTTCAGAAAATGGAGGTTATGAAAGATTTATTTTAAGTTTTTTCCTATTGTGTTTTACTCAGGGAAAATACTGAAGAGTAATTTCCAAGTTATTTCAATACTGAGAACACTAACAACAAAGCCTGGGCTAAATATACTTGTTATATTAGAGAACCAGTGTGCTTCGATCCTCTATCCCAGAAGAGACTACATTCAGAGAAGCCTTCAGAAGGGATTTGCCACAGATTTATACAGAATTATTAAAAGCTCTTTAGATATGAAAATTATTTATCATTAGATAAAAGCATTATCATGATCTAATTGAACAGTATTGCAGAATGGTTAGGTATACAGGCTTTGAAGGAAAAGGGAAATGGATCTGATGTTAATCTCCACATTAAACAACTACAGGCTATATGACCTGGGACAAGATATTTCATCTCCCCAAACTACCATGAAATGTAAATAATTGTACTATCTCCAATCTTGCCTTGAATTAAAAGCATTCAGCACTCAACAAATCATAATTATTCATAATATTATTTACGTTATTTTCATTTTCATGGAAGAAATTAGAATTATCTGTGATCCAAAGTGTTTTCTAGGTATGTATCTGAATGCTAAATTTGCTCTTTTCAACCTTTTGTATACATCTACTTGACTATATTAAACATAACGACCATATGTAAGCTGACAACTTTGATTAAGGAATTTTCAATTTGAACTCGACTTAATCTTTAGTTCAAGTGGAAAATCTGGTAGTAAGGCTTTTTCTCCTCTGCAGTTCTGTCAAACACTGTGGTCCATGGAGACAGAAAGGAGAATTAAGCCAAGGAAATATACTCTAAGTAAAAACGTTGTAGAATTGAACCCAGAAGCAACCATGAAAGAACTGCAGAAAAAATATGCAATCAACACTGCAAAACCAAATGACTCCTGCATCCTGCATTGGCTGAACTTCAAAGTGAAATAATTTCCACAAATTAAAATTCTTAAGGATAATTAGTTGCAAATAATATACCTATCAATCTTGATTTTGAATGATATTCTAGAACAAACATTTGAGTTCTAATGCATTTGGGACAATTGTCAAAGTTCTCCACTAGAGACTAGGCTAAAAATTAATCAGCAATAACTTTTTATGGGTTTTATGTATTGTATTAGTCTAATCAGCTGCTAACCCTGCAGGGGCAAGGGCTGAAATTAGAGTTGTCAAGACGAAGTAAATTGGAAGTGGAAATGATAAATTTTTCCTTTTTCTCCAAAGAAAACAGAGATCTTTAAAAAGTAATTTTTCCTTTTACAAAGTGGGACCTGAGTTTAATAATCTAATATAGTCAAGTATATTCATTGATTGCCCTTTAAAGATCTGGAACAGTCCATGAAGCAGGTACAGCATAGAATAGAAATAGCTTCGGCAGACTTGATGTTCCAATCCATTCTCTGTGGAATTACCAATGGCAGTGTTTCCCATTATGATGCATTTCTTCCCTACACATCTGCAAAACATTGTGCAGTATGTTTAGAAAAATAATACTCAATGTGATTTTATTTTCAGGGTCTACCTTAACTCTTTATTATCCTGGTATAATCAAGGCTAAGATGGCCTCCCGAAGAAGTTACTTTCTTATAAAAGTATTGTTAATGGAGAACACATGCAAAACTATAAACTTTTCCAAACCAACATAACTTCCCATGCAGGCAGCAAAGACTGACCATCATCAAACATTTTTTTTTGACAAAGCTAAAAAATAGTGCACACTCAGTTTGTACCCCTAGAACATGGCTGTCTCACCAGGATAAGCATTGGATTCCTTAGTCTAACACCTTCCAGGCAAAATTGTAATGACCTAAGGACCAGATGGAGGTCACAAGAGAGTCATTTAACTAAATTTGTAACATAAGTTATTTATGAAAAAAGGTATAATTGAATTGTTTTTTGCATGAATGCTATACAATATTTTTATTAAAAATAAAAACATTGATAGAAAAAACAGAAAAGAAGGGAGAATATCCCAAAGCAACCAAACATATTAACATTCTATTTCCCTGGGGTGAAAACGTTTGGTTAAACATATGAGGAGGCTATTTCACTTGGTGTATGTTACCCATCATAGCGACACCAGCAGAAGCAGCTACAGAAAATGGCCCATTACCTTTTCCATAACAAACTTTTTTTTTTTCCACTTGTGCACCCTTGGGATTCTTTGACATTACTTCAGTATAGTTATTGGTGGATGGATTCAATAATTGGAACTCTCACAGTCTGAAATTAACATTTTCGATGTCACTTTAGTATATGCTAAATATTATGAAATTTGATTTTAAGGTCACCCTTCTCCAATATGTGTGATTCTAAAAGACAAGTTTGTAAATGCAAAATACTCTTGTAGATAGTATAGCATTTTAAATTTGCATTTGTTTCCCAAATTAGCATGCCAAGACATCTATTCAATATAACTTTACCGTATTCAAGGAAGGACTAATAAATGAGAGCTAACAGCTCCCAGTTGGAGTCTCCAATGTGTCTAACTTGTACCTACGGCAATATCCTATGCACAGGGGAGTTCTCTGAAAATATGCGCCCTGAAATGTATAAGCACAAATGAGAATTGGATGGAAGTCTTCGTTGCAGTAATAAAAAAAATTCAGCACCTAATTGAGCCAAGCACCAGGAAGAAGACATTGTTCTTATGCAAAAAAAGAAATCACACTCCAGTATAGAAGCCAGGCATTTAAGACACATACTGAGTTAATTTCAATCAGAGAAATATGCGACCACTTAAGTAAGAGCACAGAAGAAATGTGATTTGTGTATACCAAAGCAATATTTGGAATTTTTTTTCTTGAAGCTAGAAAGGGTATTAGTGCTTGTATGACTTCATGTCTTCTCTAAATGCCGTGGTGAGACTGAAGCCATAAGAGGTAAAATGACCCATGCTGGGGAGCTCAGCTCATATACACCACATCTCTAGTTTCCAAATCTAATGTTCTATTGACTACAGCTGACACCTCTTTGGGAAATACACAGTGGACTATCCCTAATCCACAACACCAATTTGTACATTATTTCTCCCATTTCAAAGATTGCAATAAAATGGAGAGGGTGCAGTCTCAGAGATGGCAACTGATTTCCTACTTTCCCCTTCAGTGCGCTGTTTAATCAAGGACTCATTGCTAAGAGACCAGGAACTCAAACAAAGTCCAACTGAAAGTCTAAGAGAATAAGTGAAAAAGAAAAAAATAGTCACTGTGCTACGCATATGGAATAACTTATGATAGTGTCCCCATTTAAAACATTTTAATAAATCTTACAAAATGGATAAGATTTTTGTGGAAAAATTAGAGAAGAAACAATAATTAGAAGAATTCGGTCAGTTTAAGTAACATCATTAAACAAGTGTTTATTAAACATTTATTATGTGCTATGCTCAATACTGGATATTAGATGTTTCTGCACAAGAGATGTCAGAATTCTTGTTTTTAAAGAGGTTTGTGTAGTTACTAACCTCTTTAAAAATTAATCAATTAATCACACTAATAATTCAACCCAAGTCAAGTGCTCTATGACAAGAACATGGTTTTATGAGGGGTTATGTCAAAGGATTCTGACCTAGCCTGGGTGGTCAGAGTTTTCCTATAAACATTGATATTTGACCTGAGATAACTGATAAGTAAGAATTAACTAAGGTAAATGGATAGAGCAAAGTGATGAGCAGACAGGGAGGGAAAGAGAACTGTGTGAGACGGGGCTCTGAGCCAGAGACTGTATTAGCACATGTTAAGGATTTATGTCTTTGTAGTAGATTGATTACATTCATGGTCCTAATTTATCATACTTACCTAAACTCATACCTTTGGCTAGTGCCTCTCCATAAGGACTCTGAGCTGTTGTGTGGCTTGCTTTGACCAACAGGGTAGTGCTGACTGGGCCCAAACAGAGACTTAAAAAAGCACATGCATGTTGCTACATTCTTTTTCTCCACCATGAGAATATGTCTGAGATAGTCTGCTGAATTAGGGAGCATGGAGCAGAGAGGTAGTATCTGCAGAGGCTTATCCAGTTTACCTGGCCACCAGCCAGGCATAAGAGCCCAGCCAATATCAGCAAAACAGCCTAGCTGATTTTCTGATTTTTATAGCCTAGTTGTGAACCAATCCTGATAATCCCTCCTCACAGCAGCAGAACTCCTCTGGTGGGCCTTAAAGAATTACCCACGTAACCCACAGATTTGTGATCTAAATATATATCTAATGTTTTAAGCCACCAGGATCTGTGGTTATTTGTTAGGAAGCCTAAATATAGCCATAAGTAACTGATAGGGTGGAAAGTGTGAAAAATGGATTGTGCAGGGGTATATGGCATACCAAAGAGTGGAATGATTTTCAGTTTATTGCTATAAGATAATGGCAGCTTGGAAGAAGTGATAGTGGAGATAAAGAGAAGGCTACAGAATGGGGGTAATTTGGATTTAATTCTCTCGAAAATGATGAACCACAAAAGACTTTTAAGCAGACAAATAGTGACATGAAGAAAGTTCTCCTAGTTTAGAAAAAATAAATTTGCCATTGTTTCATGAATGGATTATGGGGGAACGGGAGCAGAAGCACAGAGTATCAGAACAAAAATGAAAGGAAAATAGAAAGAGACCAAATGACTGAGGAATATCTTTTCCCAACATGAAACCATTTTGAAGGGAAGGTTATATTCAGGAATATGTTTTCATTCTTGAAACTATTTTTTCTAGATGTTAGTAGGTTTATTTAATGCCCTTTCAATAATCCCACTTAGATTAGCTGGTGACTTGAGAGTAAAGTGAAATCCAAGGGTAAAAGAAATGATTAATTAGTTCCAAGACCCTTTTACATGCTGTGGTCTTGTAGACGAGAAATTAAAATAAAGATATAAAGAACTGAATGAGTGTGGAGTCAGTTTTAATGTCCACTTCCCATTGTTGGTAAGATTTCTTTTTGAGATTAAGAAAGGAATACAGGGTGGGGGTACAGCACTGTTGTACAGTGCATGATTAGCATGAGCAAGGCCTTGGGGTTCAATCCCCAGCAGAAAGATGAGAGAGGAGAGGAGAGAGGAGGAGGGGAGAGGAGGAGAGCGGAAGGGAGGGGAGGAGGAAGGAAGGAAGGTAGTTATATGTTCATGTTCAAACACAGTATATTTCCTGAATGAGTGTTTGACCACCCATGATATTCATGGGTATAATTTGGAATAGAAACCTTGTGGGAAAGTATACAATGGGTTATAATCTTATATCTTTGTGAAGCCAATTCTTCCACTTTTATATAGTTCCCACTTCCTCTTGCCTGTGTAAAGACACTATTCCAGGAATTCTTTGAACAGAATCACTCCAGGAATTTTTTCTTCTTCCTCCTCCACTGATATTTCTCTCTGTGTGTCTCTCCCTTGCTCTCTCTCTCTCTCCCTTGCGCTCTCTCTCTCTCTCTCTCTCTCTCTCTCTCTCTCTCCTGTGTCATTGAACTCAGCATGCACACATGCAGTTATGTCTGAATTCTTAATAAAGTTCTCTGCTCCACCTTCCATCTCTTCATTGCTAAGCTGTATTTTTTAAAACTCTGAGGGAGCCGGGTGTGGTGGCACATGCTTGTAATCCCAATACTTGGGAGGTGGAGACCGAAGGATCCGGGTTTGCAGCCAACCTCAGCTACTTAGTGAGGTCCTCCACAACTTAGTGAGACCCTGTTTCAAAATAAAGAATAAAAAAATAGGGCCGGCGGTGCAGCTTGGAGGTAAAACGCCCCTGGGTTCAATCCCCGGTACTGCAAAAAAAAAAAAAAAAAAA